>JAVTVY010031725.1:0-121029 GCA_036873755.1 Hanleya hanleyi
CACCCCCAAGCCGAAATAGCACTGCTCAGGGCGAGTGAGCAATTATACAATTTGGTGGTAAACCAGATTAACACAATTCCTTCACTCGACTCGCAGTAAATGACTTAACTCTTCATAATAGCTTTCTATATAATTTAATTGTCCGTGGGGTTAACATAGAGCACCGATTGTCATTAATAAATACATGCACCGATAGAGACAACGATGCCATGACATTATATATTCGTAAACCATTTCTGATAACAATGAAGTATAGTTTTGTCCCATTACGTTCCAGGTGAAACAGGTTCAGTTCGCCCCTGAAAAACTGACCTTCTTGTACTTTAGCCTGGAACTACACACTGATGTTTTTGATTACCACTCCTCCCACTTCACGTGAAATGTACCAAACCACACTCATGACCAAATGATTTTTGAGAACGTAAACTGCCTTCTGAGACGAGCACTTTTCAACCGTCTGAGCTGGTCACGTGGGTATCGTCGTTTGATTGTGTCCTGAAAAGAACACAGGCTCGCGACTGTCACAATTTTTTCAGAAATTAATCGACACTCACTAAGTTAGCGAAACACAATAAAAGTTAGTTATGATATTATCCAGTAATAACACAATTGAGCATTTAATGCGGGATATGATTACCACGAACATCCACCTTTGGAGGAAGTGACGTCATTTACTTCATTTTAACCTTCTGACTGAAAACATATATACAGATCATGTAAATTAGTACGGCCAAACACCAAAACGAGGACTAACCAGGCCATTACATACATACATGTACATGCACACACATGACCAGGACACTTTAATTTCATACATTTAGCATGAATTGTCCCAAGACATATTTACATGTGCATATTAATAGCAATATAATAGAATCTGAATGTTGATTATAACATGGCATACATGCTGTTACTGAATCTCAGCGCCCGTATTAAACTAAAACATTTATTGGGAGGGTGGGTAGGGTGAAAAATAAAACAAATTTGAGCACTAACAAGGTATCACACTTAAAACCGTGGCAAAAATTTAAAAGTGATTCATACATAACCGACTCTGGTTTATATAACTGTCGATTGTAAGGTGGACGGTTGAACAATTGACCTCAGGGACAATGAAACAAAAGGCTATTTACCGCCAAGTTTTAATTAACTGCAAGCAAGCGGTCTTTCAAGCTAATCCAATTTCACCCCCAAGCCGAAATAGCACTGCTCAGGGCGAGTGAGCAATTATACAATTTGGTGGTAAACCAGATTAACACAATTCCTTCACTCGACTCGCAGTAAATGACTTAACACTTCATAATAGCTTTCTATATAATTTAATTGTCCGTGGGGTTAACATAGAGCACCGATTGTCATTAATAAATACATGCACCGATAGAGACAACGATGCCATGACATTATATATTCGTAAACCATTTCTGGTAACAATGAAGTATAGTTTTGTCCCATTACGTTCCAGGTTAAACAGGTTCAGTTCGCCCCTGAAAAACTGACCTTCTTGTACTTTAGCCTGGAACTACACATTGATGTTTTTTATTACCACTCCTCCCACTTCACGTGAAATGTACCAAACCACACTCATGACCAAATGATTTTTGAGAACGTAAACTGCCTTCTGAGACGAGCACTTTTCAACCGTCTGAGCTGGTCACGTGGGTATCGTCGTTTGATTGTGCCCTGAAAAGAACACAGGCTCGCGACTGTCACAATTTTTTCAGAAATTAATCGACACTCACTAAGTTAGCGAAACACAATAAAAGTTAGTTATGATATTATCCAGTAATAACACAACTGAGCATTTAATGCGGGATATGCTTACCACGAACATCCACTTTTGGAGGAAGTGACGTCATTTACTTCATTTTAACCTTCTGACTGAAAACATATATACAGATCATGTAAATTAGTACGGCCAAACACCAAAACGAGGACTAACCAAGCCATGACATACATATATGTACATGCACACACATGACCAGGACACTTTAATTTCATACATTTAGCATGAATTGTCCAAAGACATATTTACATGTGCATATTAATAGCAATATAATAGAATCTGAATGTTGATTATAACATGGCATACATGCTGTTACTGAATCTCAGTGCCCGTATTAAACTAAAACATTTATTGGGAGGGTGGGTAGGGTGAAAAATAAAACAAATTTGAGCACTAACAAGGTATCACACTTAAAACCGTAGCAAAAATTTAAAAGTGATTCATACATAACCGACTCTGGTTTATATAACTGTCGATTGTAAGGTGGACGGTTGAACAATTGACCTCAGGGACAATGAAACAAAAGGCTATTTACCGCCAAGTTTTAATTAACTGCAAGCAAGCGGTCTTTCAAGCTAATCCAATTTCACCCCCAAGCCGAAATAGCACTGCTCAGGGCGAGTGAGCAATTATACAATTTGGTGGTAAACCAGATTAACACAATTCCTTCACTCGACTCGCAGTAAATGACTTAACTCTTCATAATAACTTTCTATATAATTTAATTGTCCATGGGGTTAACATAGAGCACCGATTGTCATTAATAAATACATGCACCGATAGAGACAACGATGCCATGACATTATATATTCGTAAACCATTTCTGGTAACAATGAAGTATAGTATTGTCCCATTACGTTCCAGGTTAAACAGGTTCAGTTCGCCCTTGAAAAACTGACCTTCTTTAGCCTGGAACTACACACTGATGTTTTTGATTATCACTCCTCTCACTTCACGTGAAATGTACCAAACCACACTCATGACCAAATGATTTTTGAGAACGTAAACTGCCTTCTGAGACGAGCACTTTTCAACCGTCTAAGCTGGTCACGTGGGTATCGTCGTTTGATTGTGTCCTGAAAAGAACACAGGCTCGCGACTGTCACAATTTTTTTCAGAAATTAATCGACACTTACTAAGTTAGCGAAACACAATAAAAGTTAGTTATGATATTATCCAGTAATAACACAACTGAGCATTTAATGCGGGATATGCTTACCACGAACATCCACCTTTGGAGGAAGTGACGTCATTTACTTCATTTTAACCTTCTGACTGAAAACATATATACAGATCATGTAAATTAGTACGGCCAAACACCAAAACGAGGACTAACCAGGCCATGACATACATACATGTACATGCACACACATGTCCAAGACACATTAATTTGATACATGTAAGATGAATTGTTCCACATACACGTGAGAATGCTAAGGGCAGACATGTTGTTTCTGAATTCCAGTACCCAACGGAAGGCCCCCAAAAGGAAATATAAAAATATTATTATAATAATTGATCATAGAGAAACAAAACAAAACCCCAAAGAAATAGCCTGTTCCCGACTTCGCCTGCATGAAGGTATAGTATAACCCCACAAACAGAGGAGTTGGGGGCAAATTACCCCACATGTGGTTTGGTGGGGGTGTGGTTTAGCCTTGTGAACACATGTACTTAAACCGCACAGTGGGATCTTGGTATATCCTCTGTGAACAGCGGAAAGTCCCATTCACTGAAGGCACACACACAAAAAAACTATGAATGTACCATAACCCTTGTGAAAAACATTGATAATTTTTGGCTACCCTCATTATTCAAATGCAGCCCCCATCCCTAACGGCATAGAATTCCAGTCTAGAATTGCTTGAATGTACAAAATATTAGATTTATTATAATGAAATTTACATTCATTCTTGAGCTAAGGTTGCAGAGACAGGCATTACAGTTATGTATCCTGGTTTTATCCGCTTCCATTTCTCACAAAGACTGTGTGGAGGCTATGTTGTTTGTACCAACATGTATTATGATTCTATTGAAATAAACAAATCAACGCCATCATTTCGTTTCATGTCGTCGATGGAAAAGTCCAAGTACTGCTTATAAGCATTGCTCCGCCAAGCACCCTGACATTGAATCAATTCCGAGGGTACTTTCGAGCGAAATGCCCAAGTCGATCCCCTCACCTAAAACTGTGCGAGGAGTAGAGAGTTGTGTCCCAACCAGTCTTTCGCACTAGCCCCTTAGGAAGGTTTGTAATTGCTTACAGCACAATGGGATTAATCTACTACGATCTCTTCGAACAAAGGCGGCATCTCGCATGGATACCGGAACGAGATACACATTTCCTCAAATGCATTTACAGGGCACAAGTTGTGACCCTCCACACGTGCTATTGGGATGTCAAGCACACGTGCCCCAAACTGAATTGTTTTGGTGAAATTGGAACTAGGTTGGATTTTCGTGACATCATGAAAAAGGCGATCAGAAACAAGCACCAATATGCGGCCTGTAAACCGTCAGATAGATCCAGTAAAACACGAAATTCCAATAGGATGCCTGGTGTGATTGGAAGTGCATTTTTGGGGAGATGTGGGTTGGAGCGAGCAATACCCCGAAGGGAAATTTTGAGCTCAAAGGCCCCGACCTCTGGAAACGCGTAGCCAAGATGAAGATTTAGTATCTTCACCCCATTTATGTAGTTTCTAATGGAATTTATAGCCTTAAAAGTCCTACTCAAGAACTGTGTGTATAAACATACAATCTGCAATGAAGCCGGAATAGGTTTAAAACCAAAATGACCACAAAACATTAAATATGATCCCCACTGTGTACGCCAGTTTTTGTTTGTCCCACTAGCAAAGGCCACCCTCTGAGAAATTTGTATAACCCCCTTAATTCGTCTCCTGTAAAATAATTACGCAATGCATTTGTAAAAGGTTTGACGACATAATAAAAAATATATATATATATATTTTTAGAAAAATAAAAAATAATGCTATTATCCGCCCCCTTTCCCTCCCCGACACATGTCTTTAGAACTTTAGAACTCGTGCAGATGAGACCCTTTGACTAAATTGTTACCAAATGTAATCAAAAATGAACAGATTGTCCCTGACCTGAACTTCCTTGAGATTAATTACAACACATATAAGGGACGCTGTTTGTCTCATTGGGGAACTTGCTTTGGAATCAATCACCTAAAAGAATTCCGGTATTCTGTTTTCAGGCCCTTTATAGTGGATTGTCCGAATTTCAAATTCATGCATGGCGGCGTGAAAAAGTATTTCCGCTTAAACATTTCTGCATGAACGGGTCCTTACATCTCCAAGTGTTGATTGCACAAACTGAAACTAGATTATCACATTGTATGAGAATAAGCTTTCCACGAAGCCGTTGAATCCATAGTTTTACACAAACCACTACCGTAAGCAACTCCAGACAATTTATGTGTAATTGTAACTTTTGGATCTTCAAAGGGAAATCTAAGTGGAAAAATAATTGAATTATTGTGGGGCAGGCATCACAAGCCAATGTCTCATCTGGACAGGACAATTCTTTGAATGCCATCATGGACACTCCGTTGTATTGTGGTAAAAATCTTTCCCGCCATAATAAATCCAGTTTGACCTCATGGGGGATGTAAATTGACTGCGTTTGTTCCTCTGGAAAAATTCTAAGCCAGGACAGCCTACAAACAAAAAGCCTGCCGGGGAGCACACACCTCGACACAAAGTGTGATTTACCCAGCAGGGATTGCCATTCTTTTAATGAAGCCTCAGATTTCCTTATTCAGTTTTGAACAAGGTTTAGAATCCCTATTGCACGATTATTGGTTTTAGTCAACGTCAAATTTAACGTATCAAGCCAAATACCCCAAAAGGGCATCTCCGTTGCAGAGGCCCATGCTTTTTCACTTGACTCATCTTCACCACAGTCGTGTAAAGTTTTCCCTAATGAGACGAAAGCCGCATTAGCTTTTTCCTAGATCTCTGTCAATATAATTGACTGTGGTGTATCCTGCTTTCTTCAGAATAAAAACAATGTCCGACGTCACTCGTTGGCACATGTGCCGATAAGCGTGACCCCATAGAAAGCGCAGCGTCAAAAAAGGAATCCCAATTTATTCACGTCTCCAGGATTCAATGGGATCTGCCTATAAGCACGTCTTAAATCACGTTTCAACAATGGACAAACCCTAGCCTTCTCTTTCATGATACCTACTAAGTTGTTCACTGAAGGGAAGCTCAAATTTATTAACTACCCTAAATAAATATCCTTTGATATAAAATCATTTACCGCATGATCATGAGGAAAGATGAGGTCCCAAATAACTCTCCTCTCTGACGAGTCTGATTTTGGTACAGAATTAAGGGGAGACAAGTACAGTTGACTATCGAGAAATGAATTTGTGCAAAAAGTCTTGAAGTTATTCCACATGGTAACGGGTATGATCTTCTTTGTATTATCAAATATTTGTAATTGCTTGCCTTCTGCTATCCCCCAGAAAAATAAATGTATTTATATTGCCTGATTTTGACTTTGCCCACTCTGGATAAAAGCAATGAACATATCACATTTTCTAACTAGTCTACTGGATTGGTGAGGATAGACGGGGAAACATTCAGCATATTTAGGTTTTGTTTGATCTTTTTGGAAGCATGCCACACAAAAATGAAAAACTTTTCCGTTCATCTCTTTCATCTTTATCGAACGAGAAGATGTGTGTGAGCATTTATGCCGCTTAAAAAGTGAGCAGAACCAGTCTTCATCAGATACTCTAGGTCCAGTGGCAGATTTATTGGAATCAACATTATTTCTCCCTACCCCTCCTTTCCTTTCATAATGCTTTCCCCGCTTGTCCATGAGCACGCGGATCTCTAGGAAGGATACATTGTCCCTCCAGTTCTTCTCTCCCTTTCAATCAACTTCAGCCAAGCTGAATATAATTTTTTTTCCAGCCAAACACACTTCGATAAGCTGTCTTTCTCAGGAGATCTAACCTGGCCTGCTTTTCGTTGCTGGTTATATTAGCATTCAAAACAATTTCTAACTCTCCTGCTACTAACTGATTAAAATACAAACTGTTAAAAGTAACACGGTTACTGGTAAATTCGAAGCTTAAAACAGCATGGGGACAATCTAACTGACGTTTAACTTATCGGATGACTTAGCCACCATTCCTGATTTTAGTGTCTTTCGTTTGTAGACTGATTGAGAGTCCGAGTCGCTGTCCTGAGAATCTGGAGACACTGAATCGTCACTGTCTATTAGGTCATAGCAGTTGAGCCCTAGCTTTATGAGCCAGGTCTTCGTTTTGTCTGAAGTTCGTAATATTCACGGAGGATTGTTCACTAGTCACTTTATCATCGTGAGCGGTAACGTTTTTCAACGCCTCATCTTTCAGTTTAAGTCCGTCCTCCTTTGACGTGAGAATCTTTCTCAATCTTGTATTCTCGATCCTCCTTCCTGAGGGTTTTCTCTCGTCTATCGGCATATGCGTTGTCGCAGTTAAATTAATTCCTCGTCTTCACTATCCTCGTCGTTGGTAATACCGTCCCCACTTGATTGTTGTTGTTGTTGTTGCTGTAAGATCAATTCTCAGGCATCGCCCTCTTCTTTCTCGGCGAGTAGCGCCCCTTCAAGCGGTACAGACTCCGGCTTTATCGACTTTCCTTTAGAAATAACCTTATAGTCAATTTTCTTCTTATCCCAGCCCGAAGACAAGATTTACCATGTCCAGCAATCGGCCTAAAATTTAATCACTTTAAAGCTAATAAAATGAATTCAAAACGAACACTGACGCCTTATCAAAAGGGTCGTAGATATACTGACAAAATTGAACTGGTTGAAAACTCGACTCTCAGGGATGAGATAATGGACTCCTATAAATTTCTCGAATGTTCTTATCGTGGCAGTCTAGTGATTTGGAGTTTTCAATCATGTCTTTTTATTGCGATATGGATTTGTTCGGTTTTATCAACGCCCCTATTTCAGGTACCGTGGGGATAGTATTTTCCTTCATTTGGCTCTCTAATCCAGCCAGAAGTCCTTGTTCTGCTATGTTCTCATTGGACTGGTGATCGTGTATGGACTTGTCGACTTGGTGGTCACTTTGACCTGACTTACCACTACGTAGTAAATAGTGTGTGCCTTTTCCACTCTTACTTCTGTTACTTTGTTTATGTTTTGCTGCTTTATTTTCTTTAGAATTTGAAGGAGACATTTATCAGCTTAGAACGGCATGCTATGGAACTGTGTCTCCGGGAGAGCTATAATAAATTAGCAAGTTCGAGCGATACGCAACGTGCGACCACCCCTCCTCAAAGTTCATACCGGAATTCTACTAATAATGAGGATGATTGAGAAGCGTGTCTAGGCCACATTCACCACCGCGTTTTTTGTCAAACAACCGGATTATGATAGAACATGAACCAGGGTATATGAAACATGAGGCAGCACCTAAAAGGTGCAACAACCCCTCAGCCAGACAGTTTTAGTCAGTGTATATTGGTACACAATGAATGAAAAATGCATAAGTAAAAGCCTGAAAGATTTGGTTGAATGCAGAAGATGCTTTAGCAGTGGCTTGTAAAAGATTAAAATATGATAAATTCAGTGTGGGATGTTGGATGCATTGAAGGATTATAATAAATATTTTGACATAGCGTGTGCGAAAAATATGGCAGAAGAACAGAATATTCTGAACAAAAACAAAAGGCTTCAAGCCATTTTGGCTTTGAACCCTAATAATAATCTAAACAATAATAAGTCTTTGATAGCAATAACTGTATGAATCCCTGTGTACCTGTTGATTGTCTGTCTCTTTCCATCTGTGATCAAGCAGAGGATGAGGGTGGGTGGATGGCAATCCAAACAGCCTTGTGATATGAATAATATGTTTCATGGACACCAAATTGTATATCTGTGAGTTTGAAATTGGTGAAAATCTGGTCAATGGTTGTCCTAAGATCTGTGGTGTGGATTAAGGGAAAGAGCCCATGCTCTTGGAAGAAGTCGTTTATCTTGGTTGTTTCAGCCGAGTCGACAGCAAAGTCATTGTTGAAGTCTCCAAGTATGACAACATTAGTCGCTGAACAGTGGTTCCTTAGTGATGTAGAAAGTCCGCCCAATCAGAGAAACCAGTTCTGTCATTCATCGTAAGTTTCTTGATGCACTGATGATGTATATCAAAGTTTACATCGAGCACTTGAACGGTATCAGAGAGAGATCATTAATGATTTTGCATAAATTAAAGATGGCCGCCTATCCTTCCGGTCATTCAGAGGAACTGATCTTCATTACGAGTGTCTTGATACATCGATGCTGTATACCAAGTTTCATATAGAACACTTAAATGGTATCCGAGATATATATCATTAAAGATTTTGCATAAATTAAAGATGGCCACCAAGATTTCCACCCAATCAGAGAAACCAGTTCTGTTATTCATCACAAGTCTCTTGCTGCATCGATGATGTTTACCAAATTTTATATCGAGCACTTAAACGGTATCAGAGAAACCAGTTCTGTCATTCATCGTAAGTTTCTTGATGCACTGATGATGTATATCAAATTTTACATCGAGCACTTGAATGGTATCAGAGAGAGATCATTAATGATTTTGCATAAATTAAAGATGGCCGCCTATCCTTCCGGTCATTCAGAGGAACTGATCTTCATTACGAGTGTCTTGATACATCGATGCTGTATCCCAAGTTTCATATAGAACACTTAAATGGTATCCGAGATATATATCATTAAAGATTTTGCATAAATTAAAGATGGCCACCAAGATTTCCACCCAATCAGAGAAACCAGTTCTGTCATTCATCACAAGTCTCTTGCTGCATCGATGATGTTTACAAAATTTTATATCGAGCACTTAAACGGTATCAGAGAAACCAGTTCTGTCATTCATCGTAAGTTTCTTGATGCACTGATGATGTATATCAAATTTTACATCGAGCACTTGAACGGTATCAGAGAGATCATTAATGATTTTGCATAAATTAAAGATGGCCGCCTATCCTTCCGGTCATTCAGAGGAACTGATCTTCATTGCGAGTGTCTTGATACATCGATGCTGTATACCAAGTTTCATATAGAACACTTAAATGGTATCCGAGTTATATATCATTAAAGCTTTTGCATAAATTAAAGATGGCCACCAAGATTTCCACCCAATCAGAGAAACCAGTTCTGTCATTCATCATAAGTCTCTTGCTGCATCGATGATGTTTACCAAATTTTATATCGAGCACTTAAACGGTATCAGAGATAGAGATCATTAATGATTTTGCATAAATTAAAAATGGCCGGCCATCCTTCCCGCCTCTCAGAAGAACTGATGTGGTTATTCAGTGCAAGTCAAGTCTCTTGATACATCGATGCTGTATACCAAGTTTCGTATAGAACACTTAAATGGTATCAAAGAAATACATCATTAAAGATTCTGCATAAATTAAAGATGGCCGCCAAGGCTTTTACCTAATCAGGAAAACTGGTTTGGTCATTCCTTCAAAGTTTCTTGATGTATCGATAATCTCTACAAAGTTTCACACTGAACAGCAAAATGGTTTCCGAGATACACAAGATTCATGGTTTCGCATAAATTACAGATGGCCACCAAAGTTTCCACCCAATCGGGCCCAGATTCAATAGGATTCTGGGTAATGAGCATATGAATGTGCACGGCAAGTTTGGTGTGCCTATGGTAAGTCGTTCTAAAGAAAGCTTGGTAACGAGAAAGCTGTGATGGTTTCGCATAAATTAAAGATGGCCGCCAAAGTTTCCAACCAATCGAGTCCAGATTCAATAGGCTTGTGGTTGACCACCCAAATTTGAAGTCTCTAGAAGCAACGGTTCGGTTTCTAGATCGATCACAAGAATTGTTGACGACCGGACGACCAGACGACCGGACGAACGACCGGACGTACATGCCAACGACAAGACCCCGCAGCCTAATAGGCTGAGGGGTAAAAACCAAAAACACTTCGCCCTTTGAAAAATCTGCGATGTGGGGAGGGCGTGTATGGTGGGGTCACGGTTTGTAAGGACAAGTAAACTCATACCGTATACATCTTGTTAAGATAATACCTCCAAGTATCCAAATATACACAACACATGCCATATGCTTTCTAAAAGCGCTTCGTTGAAATAATTTCCCTGATTGGAGAAATTAGTAGCACAAGGAATAACGGTTAACCCTTCTCCAGCATCTGGTAGGGTTTGTTGGGGATGGGGAAGGGGGTATTGCACCGGGTCAGGCTGCCACACCCAATACGTATTGTCGGACTGAGAGGCATAATGTGTTTGTGCATAGGCTTAGGTATCTGCGAATACCTACACAGTTCTCTAGGTGGGGGAGCGGGACCAAGGTGGATCAGCTCAACAATATTAGCATTTCAGATTGTTTTGAAATCTTCTGCATTTTACCTCACTGTGTGATACTGAGCCCAAATAATATTAATCACGAAAAGAACAAAATTCTGTTTCAGAACATCATAATGAATAATAATTCGGGCGTATGAAATGAGACACGGTTTAATCTACATCTGCAAAGCGTTGTGTTAAAATTTCATAACTTTATGCTTAATATCAAAGAAGTTATTTGGAGTCCAACCTGAAAATGCAATAAAAAGTTAACGGAGAAAACGAGCTCGGTAGTGATTGAGATAATTTCCTAAAAAATGAGATAAATTTTCTAGGCGGTAGTTTCTTCAACCAAGATAAATGACGTAAATGTATAACCCAATATAAATCCACTATTGTCGTTCATCCGGATTGGTTGAGATATAGCTCGTTTTAATGTTTCACATTTTAAAGTTTTCAAAACCATTGCCAATGCATCTAGGTCCAAAGGGGGTTAGACAAATTAATTCGTGGTCGAACAGCTTTCACATTGAATGCCCATATTCACATAAACAAAAGGTTTTTCCAACTTTTTGTACAATAAATTATGGCATGTTGAACTACATTTTAAAGGTCTTTTGAAGCAAGCTATCTTAACTGAGCTTTGGAATTCCTTGATGTCAATCAATTTTGGACCTCCCGAATGATAATGTTGTATACATTGTATACGCTTTACCTTGTCCATTCCCCTCCAAATAAAATTGAAAAGTACTTTTTAATTTCTCAAGACGGATTTAAGGGGAAAGTGAATAAATGCTGTTTTAATTTTGGAAGGGCTACTGATTTTGCCACTTTCCGCCTATTGTGGTAAGAAGCCTTTTGTTCCAATGACCAATGAGTTTTTGGATTTCTTGCAATTTGTTGCTAAAATTTTGTGGTCGCTGAATGTGACCCCAAGAGTTTGAAAGAAGAGTTACCCCACTCCAATTTCACCCCTTCACAGAGTTTTTCCTCACTTCCCTTTTGACAACCTAACCATATTACTTTTGTTTATCCGGATTATTTTTCAGATCTGATAGTCGCGCAAATAGACCAAGTGTATTCAGACAGGCTATCGAAGATTGATTTGAGCCATCTAAAAGGAAACAAGTATCATCTGCATATTGACTTAGTTTAAACGTTTCATTTCCTATGCCTATGCCAGTTATACCTGTATTGTTTTTAATTTGAAGAGCCACAATTTCGGCACAGATATTAAATAAATATGTGGAAAGTGGATACACTGCTACAAACCCTTTCAACTAGAAAAAATCTGGCAGGACGCCACATTGTTTGACTGATGAGGCTATATTGTTACAAAGTGATGTTATCCGTATACCTATCATCTTACTGTGAATGGAAACACCCCCGGGCCCTTGTTCGATCTGATAATGGGATTAGTGTTACAACGAGTCTCTCATAACGACAGAACTTGACAGTAAAATTCTAGGATTATTATCAGTGTATATCAGAGCTGAGACAGAAATCAAACCGATTCACTCTCTTTGGAAGGGAAAGTTTAGCATAATATCTGAATTTGCTATCTCATCAAGCAAAGCTAGCAATCTGATAGTTGATATGCTATGTTATATGTTATGCTATCCAGTTAAACAGTTTGAGGTCAGAGAGAAACCTGATAATTCCTTTGTTATGTGCTATCTCATTCTATCCGCTCACACAATATCACTTCCGGACGGAAATCTGCGCACGCGGGATGTCATATGATCAGGTATCCCGGATCGATGTTTCTCACTGTTTTGATATCCCGCTCTCCCTAGCCTGTCTCTCGTAGGTCATGTAAACAAGGATACAGTGTACAGTTGTTAATATCAGTATGCTAGATAGATGGATTGTGCATAACTTGCTCAAGAACATGAAGACAACAACATACCTGCTTTTTGTGTTACAGGACAGAACGAAGACGAGGCCTGACCGTTACTCGACCGCCAGTTGGCTTTCCAAGCTAACATTCTGTTAAGTATACTCCACTGGCCCCTGAACTTAATTGAAATACTCTTCGAACAGCATGTTTTCGGTAGTGAAAATAATTACGATAACAGTCGAGGATAAAAGATCTCCAACTAATATATGTGCACAGATCAGCAATGGCACACCTAAATCATGAACGAGAGAGAGTATTATTCTGTGTGCCTACCAAGCCTAGGCAATTGAAATGCTAGGGTAGGTTATTCCTTCACCTCAATTTTTATCAATGAGTATTTGGGCGGCTTGTGGGATGTGGGCGTGGGTTGCTTGTGTGGCGGTTTCTGTCACGCTCCGATGCGCAGACATCAGAGCATTTTCCGCGAGTGCAACGGACATGAGCTTTTGACCATTGACCTTTGACGTCGAGCTCGCACCGAAGCAAGAGATAGGGTAGCGATTTTGTGAGGCGTAGGGAGGTGCTTTGTTTATTGTGCAGGATGTGTGGTGCGTGGCCTGACCTTGTTGCCGACGCGGGCGGGGATAAATGTAACAGTTGGATCACCATTCGTTCTGGGAAGTCATCACCCGAATGTACACTCGCTGGACATCGAGCGGTCATCGAGGTCACTTTCGGCTGATCAGAGACAAGTTACCACTGACGTCATCTCTCACAAGCGCACTCACTAATGGGATGTGTGTTGGAATAGTTTAATGGTCATTAGCCGTGTGGTGTATCCAGGAGAAACTTTCATTCTATACAGGAATATTGTTGTTCTTTCATGACAGTGTTGCCATACGGATCTGCCGGTATAGCCGGTTCATGCCTCAGTGATTATGTGTCTGTCATCGGACCCAGGTTTCGTACTATCGCCGCAGCGCTCCTTAAGCCCGTCTTAAGGAATGAACAATGTAGCGCAAGTATTCCTGGGACGCAATGAGGAGGATACGTGAGAAGGAGACGTGAGGAGGTGGAGAAGACAAACGTAAATGAGAAGAAATGAAGAAGAGGAAACTATGGAGGAGGAATGTGGTGAAGATATAGCATCATAACGAGGACCTCTACGTTGTCAAAAACCTTCACGTGATAATATGCTCACGCACGTCAATTGTAAATTCAACCATGCGATACGGCAATGTCCACAATCTGGGTCCATATTTCATGTAAGAGAGCACGAGAGAGATAGACTTCCCACTATTAAGGCATGCCTTTTGTTTTAAAGGCCGCGTAGCGGCCTTTGAAACATTTTCACAAGGGGCGGGTGGTCGGGGCTGAGAGTGGTAATCACCCTAGCTGTATGCTGTATCTTTTCAGAGAAACGGCGTTGCGGCATTTAACAGTTCAATGTCCATCTAGCGGTAGATACGACACTTTGGTTAGTATTATTGTTTAACGGCAGATTGAGACGGCGGTTTGATGGTCTTTTCCTCGGCGGTGGAATTGAGACGGTGGTTTGAGTAGTCTCCCTTCCTTAAAAACACTTTCCCATCAGCGGTGGAATGAAGACGGTAGTTTGAATATTATACTTTTGCTCATCAGTAAATACGGCACTTTAGATTGTATTATTATTTAGCTGCAGATTGAGACGGCGGTTTGATAGCCTTATCCTTCTCCTCAGCGGTGGAATGGAGACGGTGGTTTGAATAGTCTCCCTTGCTTAGAAGCACTTTCGCATCAGTGGTGGAATGAAGACGGTAGTTTGAACATTATACTTTTGCTCAGCGGTAGATACGGTTCTTTAGATTGTATTATTATTTAGCGGCAGATTTAGACAGCGGTCTGATAGCCTTCTCCTTTTCATCGGCGGTGGAATGCAGACGGTGGTTTGAATAATCTCCCTTGCTTTGAAGCACTTTTTCATCAGCGGTGGAATGAAGACGGCAGTTTGCATATTATTCTTTTGCTCAGCGGTAGTGCGGCACTTTCGATAGTATTGTTATCGATGTCTATACAGCAGACTTGCGCTGATACAAGTCGGAGGTCACATGTCCTCGACAACGGATTTTGTAAATACTTCATCAGCTATGGATATTTTGAAAATTATTACAAAGAGCACATGTTTGGTAATTCTACAGTCAAATTTTGAGGAATGTTTTTTGTCAAAAGTAAGATCTTGTATGTTACTTCACAACCATGTTAAAATTGTCTTATTCAAATATAGAAAATAGCATACTGTTGCACCAAAATCGCCGGTATTATATGAACCAAAGGGCAGATTTCACGATAACCTAGTCCACTTCTCCGTCAAGTTCTCCGTCTAATCGAAAAATGATATTAGTAACTTCAATAATATAAAACTAGCTCTTTATCACATAGGCATACATGTTTAGCCGAGGGTCAAAGCGGTGTTAGGGAGGATTGTACGTGAAGTCGAGTGTCAAAGCGGTGTTAGGGACAAACGTACATGAAGTCGAGTGTCAAAGCGGTGTTAGGGAGGAATGTATATGAAGTTGACTGTCAAAGTAGGTTAAGGATGAATGTACGGGAAGTTGAGTGTCAAAGCGGTGTTAGAGAGGATTGTATGTGAAGTCGAGTGTCAAAGCGATGTTAGGAAGGAATGTACGTGAATACGAGTGTCAAAGCAGGGTTGAGGAAGAATGATCGTGAAGTCGAGTGTCAAATTCGTATTAGGGAGGAATGTATGTGAAGTCGAGTGTAACAACGGTGTTAGGGGGGAATGTACGTGAACTAAAGTGTCAAAGCAGGGTTATGGAGGAATGTTCATGAAGTCGAGTGTCAAAGCGGTGTTAGGGAGGAATTTACATAAAGTCGAGTGTCAAAGTTGTCTTAGGGAGGAATGTATGTGAAGTCGAGTGTCAAAGCGATGTTAGGAAGGAATGTACGTGAATACGAGTGTCAAAGCAGGGTTGAGGAAGAATGATCGTGAAGTCGAGTGTCAAATTCGTATTAGGGAGGAATGTATGTGAAGTCGAGTGTAACAACGGTGTTAGGGAGGAATGTACGTGAACTAAAGTGTCAAAGCAGGGTTATGGAGGAATGTTCATGAAGTCGAGTGTCAAAGCGGTGTTTGGGAGGAATTTACATAAAGTCGAGTGTCAAAGTTGTCTTAGGGAGGAATGTACGTGTAGCCGAGTGTCAAAACGGTGTTAGGGAGAAATGTACGTTAAGTCAAGTGTCAAAACAGTGATAGGGAGGAATGTACGTGAAGTAGAGTCTCAAAGCAGGGTTATGAATGGTTGTATGTGAACAATCGTGTCAAAGTGGTATTAGGGACGAATGTACGTGTAGCCGAGTGTCAAAGCAGTGTTAGGGAGGACTGTACCTGAAGTCGAGTCTCATAGCGGGTTTAGGACTTAGGGTTAGGTAGATTTCATAACTATCATGCCCAGGTTCGTTTCAGCTATAAAACATTATTTCTCCACCATAGTCTACCTGTAGTTGTTTCTTAAATCGGGATTAGGGAGGAATGTACGTGAAGTCGAGTGTCAAAGCGGTGTTAGGGACGAGTGTACGTTAAGTCGAGTGTCAAAGCGGTGTTAAGGATGAATGTACGTGAACTTGAGTGTCAAAGCGGTGTTAGGGAGAAATGTATGTGAAGTCGAGTGTCAAAACGGTGGTAGGGAGGAATGTACGTGCAGTCGAGTGACAAAGCAGGGTTAGGGAGAAATGTTCGTAAAGTCGAGTGTCAAAGCCGTGTTAGGGGGAATGTATGTGAAGTCGAGTGTCAAAACAGTTAGGGAGGAATGTACGTGAAGTCGAATGTCAAAATAGGGTTATGGAGGAATGTTCCTGAAGTCGAGTGTCAAGAGCGGTGTTAGGGAGGAACGTACGTGTAGCCGAATGTCAACGCGGTGTTAGGAAGGAATGTATGCCGAGTCGAGTGTCAAAGCGATGTTAGGAAGGAATGTACGTGAATGCGAGTGTCAAAGCAGGGTTAGGGAGGAATGTTCCTGAAGTAGAGTATCAAAGTGGTGTTAGGGAGGAATTTACATGAAGGTGAGTGTCAACACGGTGTTAGGGAGGAATGTACGTGAAGTAGAGTGTCAAGGCAAGGTTAGGGAGGGTTGTATGTGAAGACGAGTGTCAAAGCGGTGTTATGGAGGAATGTACGTGCCAAAACAGTGATCGGGAGGAATGTCCGTGAAGTTGAGTGTCAAAGCAGGGCTACGGAGGGTTGTATGTGAAGACGAGTGTCAAAGCGGTGTTAGGGAGGAATGTACGTGTAGCCGACTGTCAAAGCGGTGTTAGGGAGGACTGTACCTGAAGTCGAGTGTCAAAGCGGGTTTAGGAAGGGTTGTATGTGAAGATGCGTGTCAAAGTGGTATTAGTGGCGAATGTACGTGTAGCCGAGTGTCAAAGCGGTGTTAGGGAGGACTGTACCTGAAGTTGTGTGTCAAAGCGGGTTTAGGACTTAGGGTTAGGTAACTTTCATAACTATCACGTTCAGGTTCGTTTCAGCTATAAAAAATTATTTCTCCACCAAAGTCTTTTCTCTAATCGAGACTAGGGAGGAATGTACGTGAAGTCGAGTGTCAAAGCGGTGTTAGGGACGAATGTACGTGAAGTCGAGTGCCAAAGCGGTGTTAGGGAGGAATGTATGTCAAATTGACTGTCAAAGTGGTGTTAGGGATGAATGTACTTGCCGTTGAGTGTCAAAGCGGTGTTAGGAAGGAATGTATGTGAAGTCGTGTCAAAACGGTGTTAGGGAGGAATGTACATCCAGTCGAGTGACAAAGCAGGGTTAGGGAGAAATGTTCGCGAAGTCGTGTGCCAAAGCCGTCTTAGGGAGGAATATATGTGAAGTTGTGTCAAAACAGGGAGGAATGTACGTGAAGTCGAGTGTCAAAACAGGGTTATGGAGGAATGTTTGTGAAGTCGCGAGTCAAAGCGGTGCTAGGGAGGAACGTACATGATGTCGAGTGTCAAAGCGGTGTTAGGGAGGAATGTACGTGAAGTCGAGTGTCAAAGTGTAATATCTAAAGTGCCGTCTTCAATCCACCGCTGTAGAAAAGTATGGTCTGCAAAGTACGGTCTCCAATCTACCGCTGGGGAAAAGTATAATATCCAAAGTGCCGTCTTCAATCCACCGCTGTGGAAAAGTATGATCTCCAAAGTACTGTCTCCAATCTACCGCTTGGGAAAAGTATCAAATCCAGTGAAGGTGGATATATATCCTTCACTGCATCATTTATATAGCGATTATCCACAGCGAGAAGATCGTCTATATAGCGTTTGGTGAATGAGAAGGAACGGGCTTTGAATGGATCGGTTTTTTAAAGCGCCTGCATATAGTCTCCAAAGCCTGCCGCTATCGATCCAACGCTGTACAAAAGTATGGTCTCCGAAGTACCATCTCCAATCTACTGCTGCAGAAATATACAATATCGAAAGTGCCTTCTCCAATTCACCGTTGTAGAAAAATGTGGTGCCCAAAGTACCGTCAAGCGGTCCCAAATAGCAGTCGTTTGCTTTACAGCAAGGGAGACTATTCAAACCACAGTCTCTATTCCACCGCTGAGGAAAAGAAGAAAGCTATCAAACCGCCGTTTCAATCTACCGCTAAATAATAATACTATCCAAAGTGCCTTATCTACCGCCGAACAAAAGTATGACATTCAATCTACCGTTTTCATTCCACCGCTGATGAAAAATTGCTTCAAAACAAGGGAGACTATTCAAACCGTCTCCATTACACCGCTGAGGAAAAGGAGAAGGCTATCAAACTGCCGTCTAGATCTGCCGCTTAATAATAATACTATCCAAAGCGCCGTATCTGCCGATGAGCAAAAGTATAATATTCAAACTACCGTCTTCATTCCACCGCTGAGAAAAAAGTGCTTCAAAGCAAGGGAGACGATTCAAACCACCGTCTCCATTCCACCGCTGAAGAAAATGAAAATGCTATCAAACCGCCGTCTCTATCTGCCGCTAACTAATAATACCATCCAAAGTGCTTCAAATCAAGGGAGACTATTCAAACAACCATCACCATTCCACCGCTGAGAAGGAGAAGGCTATCAAACCACCGTCTCCATCTGCCGCTAAATAATAATACTATCCAAAGTGCCGTATCTACCGCTGAGTAAAAGTATAATATTCAAACTACCGTCTTCATTCCAACGCTGATGAAAAATTGCTTCAAAACAAGGGAGACTATTCAAACCGTCTCCATTACACCGCTGAGGAAAAGGAGAAGGCTATCAAACTGCCGTCTAGATCTGCCGCTTAATAATAATACTATCCAAAGTGCCGTATCTACCGCTGAGCAAAAGAATAATATTCAAACTACCGTCTTCATTCCACCGCTGATGAAAAAGTGCCTCAAGACAAGGGAGACTATTCAAACCACCGTCTTCATTCCACCGCTGAGGAAAAGGAGGAGGCTATCAAAACGCCGGCTCAATCTTCACCTAAATAATAACACTATCCAAAGTGCCGTATCTACCGCTGAGGGAAAATATAATATTCGAACTACCGTCTTCATTCCACCGCTGATGAAATGTGCTTCAAAGCAAGGGAGACTATTCAAACCACCGTTTCCATTCCACCGCTGAGGAAAGGAGAAGGCTATCAAACCACCGTCTCAATCTGCCGCTAAATAAAAATACTATCAGAAGTGCCGCATCGGCCGCTGAGCAAAAGTATAATATTCAAACTACCGTCTTCATTCCACCGCTGATGAAAAAGTGCCTCAAGGCAAGGGAGACTATCAATACTAATGCTATTCAAAGTGCCGTATCTACCGCTGAGCAAAAGTATAATATTCAAACCACCGTCTCCATTCCACCGCTGAAGAAAAGGAAGAGGCTATCAAACCGCCGTCTCAATCTTCAGCTAAATAATAACACTATCCAAAGTGTCGTATCTACCGTTGAGCAAAAGTATAATATTCAAACTACCGACTTCATTTCACCGCTGATGAGAAAGTGCTTCAAAGCAAGGGAGATTATTCAAACCACCGTCTTCATTCCACCGCTCGGGAACAGGAGAAGGCTATCAATCCGCCGTCTCAATCTACCGCTAAATAATAATACTACCCAAATTGCCGTGCCTACCACTAAGTAAAAGTATAATATTCAAACTACCGTTTTCATTTCACCGCTGACGAAAAAGTAAGCAATCTATTTTCTTGATAAGCTGTATACAAATGATGACCTCCAAACAGCCGTCTCCAATCCTCCTCAGCTCATGGATCAAGTGGTCCCAAATAGCACTCAATTAATTAAAGCAAGGGAGACTATTAAAACCACCGTCTGCATTCCACCGCTGAGGAAAAGGAGAAAGCTATCAAACCGCCGTCTTAATCTGCCGGTAAATAATCATATTATTCCAAAGTGTTGTATCAACCGCTGAACAAATGTATAATATTGAAACTACCATTTTCATTTCACTGCTGATCTATCGCTGTGACGAAGTATTATACCTAAAGTGCCGTCTTAATCCACCGCTGTAGAAAAGTATGGTCCCAGAGATTTCTCGTGATCGCTTACATGAAGTATCGATCACAACCTTTGTGCCAGATATATGATCATCCCTATACCATGACGGTCAACGGCCCGCCAGAGTTTGGAAAGACGTCATCGGTAATAAAATCGTTTAAGGAACTTGACCTTCATCTCAGAGCTTTCTCCCAATATCGATCAAGGGAATTATTTTGTCTCCAAACATTGACCGTCTGATGGGTGCGGCCAAGAAAAGGAGGAATATCGGGCGATATTTGAACTTAACTAAAGACCCCCTTAACAGAATGGAGAGGATTAATTGCAACATTGAAAGGGTGGTGAAAAACGATGCCAACTTCCTGGCAATAAGTCATATGACCCCACAGACAAATATACCGACTGCATATTTCTAAAAACATCATAAGAACCAAAAGGGATCCCTGTGATGATTTGTATACCAACCACGCCAGAATTATAGCTGTTCCTGTGGGCATTGAATTACTTGACCACACGGTCCCACACCGGCTCGAGCGAGATTAAATGCAAATATTTCAGAGCGATGATGCAATAGCCCTATCAAGTCATTGGATGGAAAATAATGAACAATGTGACCGCCCGAAACCTATTAACTATGTAGCCTGGCTATTACTTGATCATCAGTTGACTTTCCAAGCTAACCTTCTGGTATGTATATACCACTGGCTGCTGAACGGAATGATGATATTCTCAAAACAGCGTGTTTTCGGTACTGAACATATTTACGATAACAGTAGAGGATAAATGATCTCCCAAGTAATATATGCCCAAGCATAGGCAATTGAAAGGATAGTATTAGTTCTTCAGGTTTTTCCCCTGGTGTATGGAAAGTTACGACCCTCCCTGAAATTCAAACAACCTGAGGCGTCAGCCGAAGAGTGTATGAGTTTCAGGGAGGGTCGTAACTTTCCATACACCCGGGGAAAACCTGAATAACGAATTTATTACCCATCAAGCTTTTTTATCGTATAGTAAAAATACTGAAAAAAGCCTATCATTTACAGCCAACGGTACAACGGATTAATCCAACGGGCCATTTCGGTTACGAAAGTGTCCGCATTTTGCTACGGGCACTATGAGAAAGGCGCGCCACACACAATCCATTCAATCTGCTTTCGTTCGGAAATCGACTTTTATTTTTGGAACAAATGACACCTATCGGGTGAGTCATGTGTCGGAAACTTCAGTGAAAATAATGCAGTGTGACTTTATTCCATTAAATGTTGACGAGTGAGCGAAAGTTATTCCATAAATATTGAGATGTGGTCAGCTGAACTTTCGAAGCGAGAGCGTCATTTCCAATTGCACGTGAGTTGTTTTCCATATACCCCGAATAGCAAAACATCACTCGGGGTGTATGAGTTTATACGACCCGACCTTTTAGCCAATCACAATCCAGATATTGAATACAAATTTGCTTGTGGGGTAATAAAGTATGTTTTCCCTCTACGTTGTGGATTGTGCGTGTGGATTGTACGTGCGGCTGTTACCGTCACGGTAAGGGACGCGGACATCCGAGTATTTCCTGTTAGAGCGCACACGCTGGAGAGGGTAGAGGTGGGGATTTTAGAGTGTATTTTTGAGAACGAGCATATAACCGTCGCCGTAGTGCGGTAGCGCTTCTCCACGCCCATTTTAACGAATAAACGCTGTAACGTAAACAAAACTTGGAAAGTATCAAGGAGGATAAGTAACAAGAAGATGCGAAGTAGATGAGAAGAAATGAAGTGGAATAAAGAAACGCGAGGACAAGTGTTGTGAAGAGATAGTGCGATACACTATTGTTCCGAATGTGATACAATGGCAACTGGCACAATCTTTAGTACGTCTACGTTGTCAAAAAAACAACATCACGTGATAATATGCTCACGCACCTCCAGTGCAAATACAACCAAGCCATACGGCGGTGTCCACAACCCATGACGATCAACGGCCAACCGGAGTATGAACAGAGGTAATAGGTGATGAAATCCTTTAAGCAGGTTGACCTTCTTCCCAGACCATTCTCGCAATACTGATATATGCAATTATTTCGTCATCAAGGAAGATGGTTTTCTAAGGAGGAAGACAGCATTCTATCCCGTTAAGCATTGTCGAACAGACAAGGATGGTGTTTATGTCAGCACTATCTTGTACAACATGGAAAAGCTGAAAAAGGATCCAATATCCTGATGGAGATCGACCGAACAGTGTTGATGTTGAAAACTCCTTACACGGGCTTGGCAAAAGAAAATTTCAAAGATTACAATGTACAGAAGATCAAAGCGTAAAAGACAACATAATGAATTACAAGCATCTGGTCCGTCATTCATAATTCAGCCGTCGCCCATTAGAGAATATCCGCGTCCATAATCCAAAGACCTATTCCATATTCCATATAACAGTATTAGCACCAAATTCAAAAAGACAACCATAACATAGGCTTGTTTCCTGCAAGAGAGAAGCGGTCAACACTTTTCAATGATGCCGGCAAGACATCATGATGTTCGAAAAATATCAAATCCGTATCGCTTATCAGTATTCTTAATCCATAATATTCGTTGTAAATTCGTCATCTGAAGAATGATGTGTCTCAGTCACGCTTTGATTGTGACTGTTCATATGAGTACAATGAGGATCTTGAAGTACATGGGTTCATACGGCCCCTAGTCCCGGGTTAAGCGGAATTAGACACAAGTTACGAAACGTAACGCCATAGATCTTGCACGCTACGCTCGTATTTTGCTATCAGCATGCGATATGTATCGTCAAATTTCAGAAACTTTAAGTGGAGGCGCTTGTGTAGCCCTGTTTTATAAGTTTCTGCAACAATGTTTTGTGACGTTGATTAAAATCGTCACATTTAACACAGAATCTAACAAATGCTACTAGGCGTGATATGTATACGCCATATGCAGATCCCACTGGAATATTACTGTCCAGAAAGGGATAGTTTACGATGTCGAAATTGTAATCATCTCTTTTGTCATAGAGATATAGGTCTAAATATGATGTGCCTGTAGTTTCCTTCAAATCCAGTGAAGATGGATGTATATCCTTCACTGCGTTATTTATATAGCGATTAGCGACAGCGAGAAGATCGTCTATATAGCGTTTGGTGAATGAGAAAGAACGGGCTTTGAATGGATCGGTTTTTGAAAGCGCCTGCATATAGTCATATTCATATTTCATAATTCATAATTCATATTCATAACTTATGCGCTATAAAATCCCACATTCGAGCCTACCAAGATATTCACCATCATGATCAGCGACATTGTCATTGTCGAAGCCTTACATCAAGCTGTGGCCGACCGTTTTATTGATCTGGCATACATTGCAGATGCATCTTAGAAACAAGAGGTGACTGCTTGAATCAACAGTTTTACAGTGTTTATCCTAAACTGACCAAGAATAGTAATTTCGTCATTCATAATTGTTGACGCCAAACTATTTACCCTCCACAGAATTGATTCAGCATGGGTACATCTTTGTGACAAGCTATGCTTGCTTCAAGAAGCCGCCGAAACAGTTTTACTCATTTTTTTTTAATTTAATTTGACCGCAAAACTGATCGTAAATGTCCGTACTCAGGGTGATATTTTCTCTAAACTTTATTCCAACCACACAAATAAAGATACCAGCTGGTAGTAATAAGTGCCATTACAAATCTTTCAAACGCTTTCATGCCCTTGGTAGGCCGTCTATAACGTTGTGACGCGTTGATGGCAGGTAAAATACTACGAATAAGTGCACTGATTATCATCAGTGTGAAGAGTTAGCACCACTGCATGTTATTGATCACTTGACTATACTGGAGGTGGAAATTTGGGAAGACTCACGTCAGAATTCTTATAGACTTACGACTTCAGTCATAATTGGAGTAGAACGTTTGAATTGTTTCGTTAAATTTTTTTCCATTTCAGGTGGATGAATTGCTACTTCCAAAAAGGTTTTCGTAAAAAATTGACCGCAGATGATATACCGGAAGTTTCCGAAGAATACACCTGCAACATACTGGCTGATAAACTTGAACGGTGAAGCTTGATTGGTTAAGCGTTAGCATTGATTAAGTAATATTGAATCTTATCTTACTTCTGGTTTACTGGGTATTTCCACAATGGATTTGCGGTATCCTCGATCATACCTTTAACATGCAATGACCACCTAATTCATGCTCGAGATTCACGTTGACTTTCTCTCATCATACCAAGTATACGTCAGTCTAGCCTTGACCACAGTAGCTGAAAAACTTCCAACTCAAGAAGAAACGTTTCAAAAAGTTTCTCAATCTATTCAATGGTAGTTTTCTTATAATTGATTTATAACGATTGAAAAGTACATCTGCGTCTTCAGTTATCCGTACTGTTCAGTTGGGAATTTCAAACTTCCTGAAAATTTCGCCAGAATGTTTCATCGTGATATTTAATCAATTATTTATAGTATTGGAAAGGAAATGTCCTTATTGTTCATTGGCAAATCAGCAAAAATTGCAGCCGTCCAGGTATGCCCCCGGCACCCAGAACTGACAAGTGGTCAACTTATTAACTAATGCTCGTGATAAATTGTGAATTACCTCAAGTGAATAATTTTCGAATCTGGCAGAATTATCGCAAAGGACAATGGTCGATAATTCTAAGAGCAAGCCCTGCATACGTGACTTCTGATTTCGAAATATAACTCGTGTTTTAAAGCGGACCTCCCACCCCCCTCCATCAAGCACGTTTGTCTGTGCTTCTCCAAGAAACTGTTTTTTTTCTGATGATAATTATTAGATAGTATTAATAATAATTTAAGCCGTGTTATTAATTCAGACTAGCAGAGAGGTATTATACGCAACCACTCTGTGTCATTTGCCCTGGGGCGTAGCATTATAAACTTTTTCTACTAGCAAATATTAAGAGCTCACACTCCGATTTTATATCCTATCATATTGGGGTAATTTGGAACTTATTTGCATACATCATGCTAGACCATATTGGGTTAACCTGATCACGCCAGGGTTGTTTATGCTCTACCAGCTAATATACCGAATTAGACGCAAAATTAGGAAACAGCTACAATTGTTGACGGATAAAATCCAGTACACCTGATAACACAGGGGTAACAGCTATGATAGGTGATTTATATTATCCAGCACACCAGATACCACGGGTAACAGCTATAATGGGTGACCAATAATAACCAGGACACCTGATAACACAGGCGTAACAGCTGAATGGGTGCCAGATAATATGAGGCACACCTGATAACACAGGTAACAGCTGAATGGGTGACAGATGATAACAACACACATTATAACCTAGGTAACAGCTGTACTAGATGACCGATCAAAACAACGCACATTATAACCTAGGTACATGTAACTGCTGTACTAAGTGACAGATTATAGCCAGCACGCCTGATACCACAGGTAACAGCTGTACTAAGTGACAGATTATAGCCAGCACGCCTGATACCACAGGTAACAGCTGTACTAAGTGACAGATTATAGCCAGCACGCCTGATACCACAGGCAACAGCTGTACTAAGTGACAGATTATAGCCAGCACGCCTGATACCACAGGTAACAGCTGTACTAAGTGACAGATTATAGCCAGCACGCCTGATACCACAGGTAACAGCTGTACTAAGTGACAGATTATAGCCAGCACGCCTGATACCACAGGTGACAGCTGTACTAAGTGACAGATTATAGCCAGCACGCCTGATACCGCAGGTAACAGCTGTACTAAGTGACAGATTATAGCCAGCACGCCTGATACCACAGGTAACAGCTGTACTAGGTGACCGATCAAAACAACGCACATTATAACCTAGGTACATGTAACTGCTGTACTGGGCGACAGATCAGAACAACACACATTATGACCTAGGTAACTGCTGTACCAGGCGACAGATTAAAACATCACACATTATAACCTAGGTAACTGCTGTACTAGGTGACAGATTATAGCCAGCACGCCTGATACCACAGGTAACAGCAGTACTGGGTGACAGATCAGAACAACACACATTATGACCTAGGTAACTGCTGTACCAGGCGACAGATTAAAACATCACACATTATAACCTAGGTAACTGCTGTACTAGGTGACAGATTATAGCCAGCACGCCTGATACCACCGGTAACAGCTGTACTAGGTGACATATCAAAACAACACACATTATAACCTAGGTAACTGCTGTACTAGGTGACGGATTATAGCCAGCACGGCCGATACCACAGGTAACAGCTGTACTAGGTGACAGATCAAAACAACACACATTATAACCTAGGTAACTGCTGTACTGGGTGACAGATCAAAACAACACACATTATAACCTAGGTAACTGCTGTACTAGATGATAGATCAAAACAACACACATTATAACCTAGGTAACTGCTGTACTATGTGACAGATTACAACCAGCACGCCTGATGCCACAGGTAACAGCTGTACTAGGTGACAGATCAAAACAACACACATTATAACTTAGGTAACTGCTGTACTGGGTGACAGATTATAGCTAGCAGGCTCGGTACCACAGGTAACAGCTGTACTGGATGGCAGATCAAAACAACACACATTATAACCTACATGTAGGTAACTGCTGTACTATGTGACAGATTATAGCCAGCACGCCTGATACCACAGGTAACAGCTGTACTAGGTGACAGATCAAAACAACACACATTATAACATATGTAACTGCTGTACTGTACAGTTCATAAAAAAACACACCTTAAAACACAGGTAACATAGTGGGTGACAGATAACTACCTCAAAACACAAGTAACAACTGAATGGAATGCTGTTACCAACCAGCACAAGATAACACATCTGAAATGGGGGCAGTGGCATTCCTTAAGAATTGCAATTTTGGGATATTATTATTCAAGGATGAGAAGATACTATATATTCAACGTGTGTGTAACCCTGCCAGGCCTTGGGTCATTATGCTCCCAACTAAACTAAGTTCGGAAATACTAAAAATTAAGAGTTGACACTCTGTAACTTTATAGATTATCATGTTGCGTTCATTTTGAGGCTATTTGCATAACCCCCTGAGCAGAAAATCACGGGAAAAACTCAAAATGGCGGCAATGTAGGGTACCAGAGAAGTAACGTTTTCGGCATTTCTCTTCAAAATTCCTGCTTTTCTGCGAGAAATAGTGGGACACAACTACTTTATTTCACATCAGAAGATTATTTAATAATTCATAATTTTTGTGAAAAATCAACAAAAATGCCTCTTTGCAAAATGATGTAACTGTGACGTTATCAAATAGGACATTTTTGTTTTATTTATTTTTGTTACATTTTGCGGTAGAGCCTGACCCAAGTTTATAGTGTGGTAGGTGTTAGCTCCCCAGATCAATGGATAAGAACCAAATTTAGGGGGGGGGGGGCGGGACGAAATGTCCCCCCCCCCAGGCCTGGACAGGTCCCCAAAATTCCAGGCCAGATGGGGTTAAAGAGAAAAGAAAGACGGTCATGTTTTCCCGCTCTCTCCCTCCAATACTCCCAGATTCCTCCTTTGTGTCCCCATATTCCTGCTGCCCCTCTCCTGATGACGGGTATACGGGAGCAAACGGCATGTGAGTCGAGAAAAATGGGGGGAAGGGGGGAAGAGGGAGGACAAATCACTCCCTCTACATGTGTTTCTGATTCCCGTTCTATGTGCTCCCTGGTCCCTGATAATATGAGGCACACCTGATAACACAGGTAACAGCTGAATGGGTGACAGATGATAACAACACACATTATAACCTAGGTAACAGCTGTACTAGATGACCGATCAAAACAACGCACATTATAACCTAGGTACATGTAACTGCTGTACTAAGTGACAGATTATAGCCAGCACGCCTGATACCACAGGTAACAGCTGTACTAAGTGACAGATTATAGCCAGCACGCCTGATACCACAGGTAACAGCTGTACTAAGTGACAGATTATAGCCAGCACGCCTGATACCACAGGTAACAGCTGTACTAAGTGACAGATTATAGCCAGCACGCCTGATACCACAGGCAACAGCTGTACTAAGTGACAGATTATAGCCAGCACGCCTGATACCACAGGTAACAGCTGTACTAAGTGACAGATTATAGCCAGCACGCCTGATACCACAGGTAACAGCTGTACTAAGTGACAGATTATAGCCAGCACGCCTGATACCACAGGTAACAGCTGTACTAAGTGACAGATTATAGCCAGCACGCCTGATACCGCAGGTAACAGCTGTACTAAGTGACAGATTATAGCCAGCACGCCTGATACCACAGGTAACAGCTGTACTAGGTGACCGATCAAAACAACGCACATTATAACCTAGGTACATGTAACTGCTGTACTGGGTGACAGATCAGAACAACACACATTATGACCAAGGTAACTGCTGTACCAGGCGACAGATTAAAACATCACACATTATAACCTAGGTAACTGCTGTACTAGGTGACAGATTATAGCCAGCACGCCTGATACCACAGGTAACAGCAGTACTGGGTGACAGATCAGAACAACACACATTATGACCTAGGTAACTGCTGTACCAGGCGACAGATTAAAACATCACACATTATAACCTAGGTAACTGCTGTACTAGGTGACAGATTATAGCCAGCACGCCTGATACCACCGGTAACAGCTGTACCGAAATGTCCCCCCCCCCCAGGCCTGGACAGGTCCCCAAAATTCCAGGCCAGATGGGGTTAAAGAGAAAAGAAAGACGGTCATGTTTTCCCGCTCTCTCCCTCCAATACTCCCAGATTCCTCCTTTGTGTCCCCATATTCCTGCTGCCCCTCTCCTGATGACGGGTATACGGGAGCAAACGGCATGTGAGTCGAGAAAAATGGGGGGAAGGAGGGAAGAGGGAGGACAAATCACTCCCTCTACATGTGTTTCTGATTCCCGTGCTATGTGCTCCCTGGTCCCACCCCTGCGGTGCCTACTCCCACCTCTATCACCGCAATCGCTCATCCAGATTTTCCGATAAACACAAACACAATAAATATGTCATTTTCACTTATGTGACATATCAGGGGAGAAGCAAAACAGATTATTTAAACATAAGTACCGGCAGGCAGTAGGCAGCCGTTATTCATGAAGAACTTTCCCACGGGTTATCCGTAGTTGATCAGAAGGAATATCTAATGGGTTACCTTTGTTTATTTGGGCCATTCAGGTATTGGATGAAAGAACTGGATCGGTCGACTCAGCCCAGCTTATTTCGTGCTCTAGTCAGGGCTTTTGGGTTACATATGTCACTCCCACTGGTGCTGATCATTTTGTCGGTAGGTTCTTTCTAGTGATTATTCAGTACACATATCAAGATTTCGTATAACATCATGGGAAGATTATATTCACAAAATAAGAAAAAGCTCATCGGCAAGATATTATTCTGTAAATTCTGAAGCCCTGCGTTACGATGAAAATACATGACGACCGAATTTTGGGCAGAATTTCGCAGGATCTCAGAAGCATCAACCCAACTTTTCAGTCGTCCTGACAAGCATCTATCACACATCATCTCCCACATTTCGCAGCTTCGCTCATTGATTCATTAGAGCTGATTAATTTAGTTAGCCGATCATTCATCCCGAAATATGTTAGTGATGAGCCAATGAAATAATTGAATACAAATACCGTAATTGAACATAGGATCTATGCCAGATATTTTGACAACCTGTATTATTATTCATGTATAGCAATACTGTGACCAAATTTTGAGCGCTTTGTCTGTACCAAAAGATATTATCTTCATTAGAAATATTCACCGATCTAATACACATAATATTTATATTTGTCATTTCAGGATACCATGAGAATTGTACAGCCCATTTTGATTGGTCAACTGCTAACGTATTTCCTCTTGGACACCACCATGAGTTTCAATGTGGCCATGTACTATGCTTCTGGTCTTATCGCAACGGGGATCATGTTAATGGTGACGAGTATACATTCCTACGATATGCCAGACCGAGTAGCCATGCGGATGAGGGCGGCCGTCAGCTGTCTGATCTACAGGAAGGTGAGAAATAAACATTCATATAATTCATCAACACAATCGTAGAAATGCGATTCGAGGTTTGAGATCCACAGACAGAAAAGGCATTATAAATGACAAAACGGGATTCACATGGCAAAGGAGCTGGTTATTAGATTATTAGGAACATTAGTTGGACCATCGGAAATTTCTTGTTTGGAAAAATGACGGAGATTTAAACATAGTGGCTCTTTCTTCACTTGAAGTAGGATCCAAAGCATTCTGCTCTATAGCTTTTTGCCTATTGGACACCGAAGAAACGGGGTACCTAACCCACTGCACCTAATCTACTCAGACACTGAATGTATCAGAGGTTTATACAATGTAACACAGGTCTATGTTGATAGGCTCATCTAAGTTATGTCGCGTTTAGCACGCTGATGAAAATCAAACCAGGCCCGGAACCAGTGTCGGTCACTAATTTGCAATCCCTGAATCTCTGTTTTGCCTGATATTAGCAGGAGTATAATGTGGTCTCGGGGTGTGAGATGTTATTCTGGACTAATAACACCGTATAGGTATTATGAACACAGAAAATTCAGATAATCTCTCTCCTCTATTAATGTTTTTGGAGGAGGGAAAACGATGTTTTTTGGCTACTTCTACATATACACGTCGGAGACGATTTTATGCTTGGAAGCGGAGAAAACCTGATTTTCCTTTTCGAGTGAGTGAGTCATTTTCAACTTTGTTTCAGTCATATCACGACGGTGCCTACATATGCATGTGCTAGAACACGAGATTGCTCACAGTTCATATTACACTGGACACTGATCAGCCCAGCCAGTACAGCACCCGGCCACCCATCCAAGTATTGATCGAGCTTCGTATTAACTGGGTGTAGAAAAAATCACCTTTGTTTCCCATGCCCGTACCTCTGCTGTTTCGTACGGTGTCGGATAATATTATCAACTATTATACAGCTACGTCCTTTGATCCAATCAAATCATTTCAATCGCACCACGTGTCCGTACAATACCTAGTCATATTGGATCCCAATTTGCCGTATTGAATTCATATTGTACGCTTTCTAAGGGAGGTAACTCTTTTTGTTACGGCGCCAAAATGAAGCAACAAAAGTTTAAAAACCTTCTATTTTCTCGCTTGATCATCTAGGAACTTAAATATCATTTCATATCTAAATTCAAAGTAACCATTACCCAGCCAGTCAAATTTGTCTCAAAAGAACTTCTGAAAGTAGAGACATAATAGATTTACATGATATTTGCAGAATTAGAGAGTCTATTCTAGGAATTTACGGGTCCTGTAGTTGAATTTATTGTTATAGTTCAATATATTAATGTTATGTTGTTTTATCTAACAAAACTATATTGATTCAAACATAAATAAAAAATCAAGAACAAATAATTTAGTTTAATATTTCGATGACCTGTATAATAAATAGGTCATTATACAGTGCTTTGTACAATATGGATTGGTATTGTGCTCATCCATGTTGTGATGAAAACCCGTATTGGACTCACTCACCCGTATTTCACTGTGTTCGAAATACAAATAACCATGCATTATCGTAAAACGTGGTACCGTACATTTTAAACATATATGAGACTGATCAAACAAATTCACCTCACACAGTACACATGCTTTGTAGGTCATTTGGTAGAACGTTGATATTCTCTTCCAAGTTTGACCTTTATTCAGCATGTTCAATTTACGGTGTTTGAAGAATAAAGGAATGTTGCTCTTGGCGAAGGCATCTGCTAGAACGACACGAATGTAATTCAGATATAAGTTCTCTATTAAAATTTGTCCATTTTCGATTTTAACTAGCTATAGCGATCAAGAACTGAAACATTTAATATTTGTTTAACATATTCGAAAGAGAATCAATGAAACAGTTAAGTTATTTATAGATTATCCATAGGTTGACTACTATGAGAACAAAATCAACAAGGCACACACGGCACTTCCCCAAAAGTTGTTCCATATTTCAGCTTTTGCAAGTTGACAGTAAGTCCTTCAATAACACGTCGTCTGGATTTATCGTCAATCTCCTGGCCACAGATGTGGAACGTTTCCGGAGGGTAAGTTGCACATTTCTAAAAGTGACTGACGTTGTTCTCGCACGAAGTTTCCTCTGCCACTTCCAATCACTCTAGTCCCAATACATGAGGAGAGGGGCCCGATTCTGCGCCAAGATCTTCCGGACAAGCACGATTGGAAAATGTAAAATAATCCAAGATTGCTTCTCTGATGACGTAAAAGTGAATTGATATAACCAAGAGGTACTTGCCGAGCTGTATTGTGAGTGGATCTGTAGGTACAAAATGGGCCCAGTGCGTTATAGAGAATAAGTATTACAAGTGAAATAAAATATTTTCCAGGCCATAAAGCAGAAAAACGCCCAAAGCATGGTGAATATACAAACAAGCCGGAAAAGTGGTATGATTTCCTTTGGCCCAATCTTGAATTAACCATGTCGTTTACACCAAGGGTTATACAAGTGGGCTGAAAATGACCCCTACCGGATTTATTACCTGAGTCGTTTCTCATTCCGAGAGATCCACGATGAACCAATCCACGATGTTGTACTTGTATGGGTTTGATTGTATACGACAAGACGCTCAGCTCATTTGGCTAATGTCTGTACGTTACACCCACGTAATATATTTTAATACATAAGTCATTTTTCGATGATTTTTCACCTTGACCAATGTGAAAATAATTTTATTATCAAACATAGCCGCCATCTTCAGTTTTTCCCTTGATACTCAGGCCGATTCCGAGTCCCCGCCCGCCCCATGGACCCCAAACCAGGTACGAGTAATCTTAAATTATATTCTGACATATACAGTTAAGACCTACATTCATGCAGTATGGCCTTCCACATTCATGCAGTATGGCCTTCCTTGTAGGTATATTAGATTGTGCGTTCATACATTGCAAGTAAAAGCCGGAAAGGTTTCGTGGATTACTACAGGCAGATTATTATCAAATGCGATACAATCTGGAAATACATGTATACTATTCGATACCATATGATGTTAACAGGAACACTGTTATACCATGGTAGTACATATTCCCTGGTTTACCATGATTCCCTGGTTTACAGAACATTTACAATGGTTTACCATGGTTCACTATGGAACATTTTAGCATGGTTTACCATGATAATAGATACTATGCTAATCAAGTTCAATGTGGTCAAAGTATACCGACCAGGGAAATGTCCTGATGGCAAACATTTACTCTTCTCCTGTACTGTCCAGATGTTCAAGATCTTGTCTTATTCGATACAATCGCTAAACGCCCGATGGCAGCTATACTGAAGTTTTCAGCACATGATGACGCAAACACGCTATTATAAATAAGCTTGTAGTGTGGAAAATATATTTATTTGCCTTGTTATTTCTTTTCTTCAAGGGTCTTCAATATGTGATTTACATATTTCTGACTCCGGTTGAAGCAGTGGTTATATTCGATCTGTTGTACCGCCATGTCGGCGTGAGTAGTATGTTTGCACTTGCCCTGGCCGCTATTTTGATGTCTCTAAATGCCCTGATTGCTCAATTCGCTGGACGATTAAGGTATGACCGACTTCATTTTGTCCCGCTTATCGAGTTAAGCCCTATATAATAACATACTTGAAAAAAATACTAGACCAAATAACCTATTTTTCGCCAATGTTGAAGAAAGATAAGACAGCAACAAATTTCCTAAAGACGAATAACTATTATATTTGTATTTTTGAATTCTCCTAATGTATCACTGTGTTTGAATATATTTCCATTGGATGGTTGAAAATCATTACACCCAGCGAAATCTCGATTTCGCCCTATACCTAGATTTTCACACTACGTGGAATTAATTTATCCTGCGTACCAAGCGGCTAAAATGCTAAAAGCTAACATGATTCGTACAGACGACAAGCATCGTCAACGGAATGTCCACCCGCAAAATCTCATCATATGCAGGGAACGATTGAACCCAAGTCATCTGACCCCACAGGCAAATATTCTCATTGCATAAGTCCACGAGGGATTACGTCGAGGGGGAATATTCCCAGGGGAAGGATTGTGTGGGTTTGTGTGTGTGTGTGTGTGTGTGTGTGTGTTTGTTGGGGGGGAGTTATTGCAAGGAAAATGCCGGTACCGCATAAAAATCAGATTCCACGTCTCTCAATATTTAGAACGATCATAGCACAATGGGGAGACAGCCGGATCAAGTTGATGTCTGAAATGATTGCGGGTATACGATTGGTGAAGTTACAATGTTGGGAGAAACCTCTCAGTGCAGCAGTCAACGATCGAAGAAGGTACGTTACGTAGACTGACGTGTGAATGACTCCGGTGCAGGGCACTATGAACTATTCTGTGTTAAAGTCCCAATGTGTATCCATCATTTTAGGCATTGACACATATAAATGTCCAGAGGTTGCCTGCGATTGTCGGACGTGCTTGAACTCAGAGCCCAATACTGTTATTATAATTGTAATGATAATCTCTGTTTGTGTGTTTCTCCAGTACGTCCACAGTGTTTTTTGTCCAAAGGTCACAAAACGTCATCAATGAAGGTAGAAGAGGGTCCAATCTGATAAAACGCTAAATCCTAAAATAATTCCTCAACCCATCATAAATTACATTTGTAACAAATAACTCGATAATTATGTGTTGTAGTGTTATATATTATTTTCTTCTTTTCAGAGAAGAAATGAAATATACCGCAAGAGCCTGCAACCTACGCTACGTCAACTTTACTCTATATCAGCTATCGGGTCGAATGCTGACCGGGGCTCTGTTCCTTGGGCGTTGGGCGTTAGGGGTTCCTATATCAACGGTGTCTTTGGTCATGACCATTGGCTGGATGGAACACTTCAATTTTAATGTTCTTCTTTTGAGCATCCTCGGCGTTGAAGAAACAGTCCAACTTGTAAGATCAATGCGCCGAGTTGAGGTAGGATCGTGGAATTATTTTGGATTTAATCTAATAAGGATAATTTACCCGTGACATCAAAATATGACAAGAAGTCATATGAACACATTGACAAATATACCGGCTGAATATTTCTACTGTTTTCCTGAATTTAATCGAACAACACACTTTGTGGACCAAAATTGATTAATAATATAGTGAAAATATGGCAGAAACTTTAGAAAAATAAACAAAGTGTAAAGAATGTTTTACTAATGAAAATGAAACATCATTTGCTGGAGGGTATACTATAAGAAGCTTCTTGATATTCTAAGAATATACACAGCTACACATGGTCAATCACACGACATTGTTCAGAAGAATAGCGTTTTAGATTTCTTTATGCTTATTTGGAATTTTTTCGGCCTCGTATTGTCAAGGATTGAACACGAGTCAATCAAGGTAAATCACAACGACCTTGACGAGCCTTTCAGCTACTAGTCGTCTAAGAATACGTAACCCCCTCGAGTCAGTTTTGTACACCCCTTTATTAACTTGTCCTTTGTGACGATAAGTATTCAACATGACAATAATAATGCATATATTTTATGAAGGCGTATGTCCTAAGAAATTCAGTTATGTAATTCACATAACTGTTGCTACTATCGTGTCGAAATTAAAAAACGAAATGAAAACGGTATCCATCATTCTTCAATTGACATATCGTGAAAATTGTTTAACATATTTCAAATTTGATGGTATACCTTGATAAGATAACTAGAACTAGTTAATCGTGTCTTGGCGTTTTTTGTTCTTCAAATTTTTGTAGAATTTTAACTAAAATTAATTAATTTTAATTTCCGACGTCGTGCCGTAAATTTCCCACTAAGATAATACATTAAATATATACGTCAAATAACATGCACAGAGGGCGGACCTCGGGGATTAGCAGTCCACCAGCAGAATCCCACCATATACAAATAATGTAACGCCCTGTCCCCTGACCGGAAGTCCTACGCCTCCCTCCTGCTTTTCAAATTTCGGCTGAAATCGCATTGCTGTAAGTCAGCTTGCTAGCAACATTTCATATTTATTCGATCTTTTTCTCTTCAGACCGAGTCTATATATCATTTGGCTGAGCTTATGGAGTAATCTATTTATACAAATTTGTAATAAACGCCAATCAAATTAACTGCTATACATTCCTCACTCACGAGGAAACTTGTCTCTCCAACTTGGGATAAACAAGCCATTTAAGTTTTACTTCCGCCCATGTTCAGCTATACTTGTATCTATGCTTTACTATTGTATTTTTTGTTGATTAGTGAATAAACTAGATCAATCAATGGATTAATCAGAAACCATAACCGGAACGCGATACGATGCGAGAGACGATACTAGGCACGATTCGAGGAAAGATGCTAGAAAATAAAACCCGACCACATATAGATTGTTGCATCCTGCAACGAGACAAACCGAAGAACACACATTTGTCAAGGTACAGTGTTTGCCACCAGACGGAAGACTTTCGATTGATGAAAGAGAAGCTGCAATTGTATTTCACAATTTAAACATATTCCTACGCAACAGACGAGCGAAGCCAGAGATTATGCTGAACTGCACGAGAACGCTAATTTGTGTGGAGAGATAAACATGACCTTGGTGTAAGACTGCATGAATACAAAGCCAGACTAGAATACTGTATGACCCGTGCCTCATAACTCATCTCGCGTCATCCCTCGTCTCTCTCATAATGACTTGCATCATGCTTCGTACTGATAACTGGCAGGTTGTAGGAAAGCCAATTTGGAATATCAGTATTAGTCCGGGATGTTAGGGCATAAAAGGGACTGTTTGGTTCAGATTCTTCCAAAAGCACCAAATTTGGCCCATATGTCGCCCATACCATACCTTTTCGATTTTTGACGGGCGCCAAGGTAGTCGCCCCCGGGGGCCGCCATATTGGCGAAATTCAATATGGTCATCACCCGGGTTAGAGGTCAATCGTATTTAAAAAAACAAAATGGCTAGAATCATGAATAATACAACTTTTCAGTGGTTTTCGGTGTCGGGGAATCTGATTCTGATCATATTTCAACGATTTGAGGTCAAGGTCACCCTGAAGGTCATTATGGGGTCAAATTCCTCATTTTTAGTGGTTTTTAGTCGAGATATACAAACTACCTCATTTTATCGATTTTCGGGGTTGAGTAACCCGAATCTGGCCATATTTTGACGATTTGAGGCAATATTGCACGTGAGGTTCACGATAGAATTCACCTGAACCAGAGATCAACCAGAGGTCAATTATAGGAAACACCAAAAGAGCTAGAACCACAAATAATACCATAGGGCTTTGTGGCATCGGAGAATTAGATTCTGACCTTATTTTGACGATTTGAGGTCACGGTCACCTCATTTGGGAATTAAAGGTGAAAGATCAACAGTTGATACTAAAAACAATCGAAACAAGATTATTCAGGAACAAATGTTATTAAAATACTTCGGAGATGACATCTGCTGAAAAAATGCTATAACTATGCCGTTACGTGCATTTAAATGTTCAAAATACAACACAAAGACCGTTTTCGCAACACTATGCCAATGATTACTTTTACTAACTATGCCTTCTGGCTTGCGCTTTATGATGCCAGCAATAAGTAATACTTGTCATCACCACCCTCGTTATTAACGCACCCGCCTTCGCATTTGCGGAGGGTCGTGTATCGGACATCGGCACAGTTCCATTTGTACCTTCCCGTGCATGCCTTGAGTCAGCCGCAGTGCATGAGAATGGCATATGCCATAGAAGTGTCGCTGAGAGTGGTCCATAGTGGTTGCCATGTACTGGTGCAATCTTTGTGCCAGCTCCACTCACTGAAGTCAGGGATTTCCTGCTGGAGTGAAGTGACCTGACTCCAGTAGAAACTCGCTTGCAGTAGCGCTCGCTTCACATGCTGCAACAGCGTGGCTTGGGAGGTGGGATGTTTTTCAGCGATCTGGTTGCAGTGGTGAAGAGGTGATGCTTGGCCTCATTGACACCGGCTGCACCACATCCCTTGCTGTACATTAGTACGATGAAGCGTTCTATAAGCTCCATATGCACGGACTCGAGAGTGTCAGGATCGTGTGTGAGAGCCACTAGTGTGTCGGTGAGGTCCGATATGCTTGTACAGACTGTCCAGGTGGTCTTTTTGCCACATCCAAGAAACCGTGAAGTCGTCTTGCACATCGTTAAGCTGTGAAAGAGTGATAGTGCCAAGAACTTTGACAGACCAAGATCGGAACAGATGGTTTGGACTGGAATACCACAATACTTTTTCCGGTATATAAAATCCCGATGTATGAATGGATCAGCGGCTTTTTAAAAAAATGAGAACAAAAAGGAGCCATTCTCATTCATCAGTACCCGTTTTGAGTCCGTGTTCTTTAACAGGCGTTGTGACCTCATAATACTTCAGCCGTGCAACCATTCAGAGGCGGACACCAGGGTCCTCTTGCATCTAGTACATGCCACAAAGGAGGGTAATACAACAGCCTATGTTCTCACGATGGACAGCTATGTCCGATCTTTGAAGACCCTCGGTCTATCGGAACTCTTGGTGGGCTTCGGTACTAGAAAAAAATATTGTGACATTCCAGTCCATACCATTTTTTCCGATCTCGGTCCGTCAAAATCCTGGACACTACCCCTCTTCCACAGCCTTACTGCGTGCGACCCGACTTCACAGTTTCTTGAGAGCGCAAGCCAGAAGGTATAGGTATTAATAATCATTAGTATATTGTTGCTAAAGCGGTCTTTGTATTCTATTTCGAACATTTAAATACACACTGCGGCACAGCGGCATAGTTATAGCATTTTGTCAGCAGATGTCATCTCCGAAGTATTTTAATGAAACTTGTTCCTGAATAATCTTCGTCCGATTGTTCTTAGTGGTAACTGTTTATCTTTGACCCCAGAATGGGGTGACCTCAAATCTTCAAAATAAGATCAGAATCGGATTCTTTGAATGCCACAAACCCCTATGGTATTATTTGTGATTCTTTTGATGTTTTACCTACAACTGATCTCTGGTTCGGATGACCTCTATCGCGATTCTCAAATGAAATATTGCCCCGAATCGCCAAAATAAAAAAGGCCTGATTCGGGTTACTCAACCCCGGAAGCCAATAGAAGAGGTAGTTTATATATCTTGCCCCAAAACCACTGATAATGGCGAATTTGTCCCCAAAATGACCTTTATGGTGACCTTGACCTCAAATCGTTGAAATAAGATGACAATCAGATTCCCCGACCCCCAAAACCACTAAAAAGTGTTATTATTCATATTTTCGGCCCTCTTAGTTATTTAACTACGATTGACCTCTAACCCGGGTGGCGACCATATTGAATTTCGCCAATATGGCGACCCCGGGGGCGCCCGTCTTGGCGCCCGTCAAAAATCGAAAGAGTATGGTATGGGCGACATATGGGCCAAATTTGGTGCTTTTGGAAGAATGTGAACCAAAAAATCCCTAACAGCCCTGACTATATGGTGTTCTATTCTATGACATAGGATATGTCAAATGTACTCTTGTATATTTTCATTTGCACCTATAGGACAGTCAGTGATTGGTTCACAGTCATGGTACATTAATATTCATTCACGTCTTTTTGGTCATATAAGGAGCAGAGTGATTTATTTCTACATTATATATTATTTCTCCCATATAGATGATTGAACTTTCACACTGATGGTGGGATTACAGATTGAGAATCACACCACCTGGTCTCAACTGAAAATTTTGTTCACAGATAATAAAATCAGAACAACTGAACAAATTTGGTATGTGTTTATCTTGTCACAAGGTGGCACTTGGGATTGTATTCCATATACCGACACATATGTGACTCCACTTGAAATCAACTACAAAAAATAACGACTGTCTTGTTATAACATGTTGCTTGGTATTCCGTTCAGTCCACATACACCCATGGGTGGCGCGATCTGTCGTCAAAACTTGTGTGGATATCACGGTGGGGGTAGTTTCCGTCCTTATATGCCGAAGGTGTGACGACCTGAGGCCAACTTCAAATGTAGGTTCAAGACAATAAAATAATTGAAACGAAGGAACGGATTCTTCTAAAAACACGAAAGAAGCTGTCATCTGTAATCGCGTCTCATCCACATATGCCCATAACTCGCGCACCTTGAACCGGACTCGAAACTGCTGTAATTGAGTCTTTACATTTTGATTTATGTGAACATTTTTTCGCAAGTAGTCGCTCGACATTGCGTTCCGTCCACAATGGCTACAACAATAGGTGGCCAACTTACATTTTTTCCGACAAAGTGCAAATTAGAATGAATTAATCAATCCTTGGGTATATGTATGTGGTACCTTAATTGCCACAATATACTGCGTGGGGTTATCATCTCTAGAAATAAGTGACTGTTTATGTTGAGCATGTTTTTATATGTCCTATTTCATTCAACGTTATATATTTCAGAGTTTCCTTCTGTTAGAGACAGAAGACAGACCGACACCACCAGTCAGACTCTCGGCCTCTAAAAACTATGAGCCAACACATCCTGTTGCTCGGAAAATTGGGGCCTGGAACGCTGCATCTCATGGCATTTGTGCTCGAATCAATAAAACCTTGAATAATGTCGATGAAGACTTTGATACCCGGAGCACTGAGGCTCTCAAAACTGTCAGCCTGGATATTGGCACCGGAACCGATGTTCCATGTGCAATTGAACTTCGACAACTGTGTGCAAACTGGATCGCGCCTAAGACAGATATAATAGTATGTTGAGCTTTACCCTACTTGATACGAAGCACGACTAATTAATATTATTTCTTGCTTATATAGCTATATACGAAATATCCTTTTGAATAATTCGTTTCGTTTTGTATGTTTCTTTCACACGAAGCGATGAGCTTAAAGAAAATACTAATTGAAATTGAAAACTATTAATACACAGTCATGGGAAAATAATCTGATATATACCAGCCGCCAAGTACAGCCGAGCCAAGTACAGTTAAATGATGCAGTGACGAAGATTTCGGCCAATTTAATTATCAATATCTTCGACCGAATTAGGATGTGAATCCTTTTTCAATTTTAGGATAAAGCTTTGGACTCTTTTGACCTCGTGGATATGTCCGTCTCTGTGAAGAAGGTGAGCTTTAATTTGAACAGTGCTACGTGTGATACATGTGCGTATTAATCTATTCCTTCATGTTATATCTATCTATATTGGGATCAGTTGATTCACTACTCAAACATTCAAGTTGAGAAAATGAAGCGATAAAATTGAGATAAGAATCGCATTTCAAGCTCACGAATTTAATGGTCGTAAGATATGTTTATCACTTCGTCATCCGTTTGTGACGACGGTGACAATAGAGCCGGATCCTTGTCCACGTTTCATATACCCCCATCATCTTTGAACTATGTCTGCTTTCGCTGAGGAAGCGATTTTGGGGCTCTCCCACTATTGCTTCCTCCAAGATTCATTTACTGTCTTAAATTTAGGAACGGCTTAACGATCTGTTTTCAAATTTCATCAGCACATCAATGGGGCGAGAGTGGCATGAAACAAAAAAAAAGTTTATCAAATGCCCATTGTGGCCAAAAACTTATATTGGTCAGAAAATTGCGAAATTTTATTAGAATAGCTATGGGTACAATAGAGTGACCGAGCGCTAGAATTATTCCGAGAAGGTATATAATGCTGAGTGGGGTCTAGAGACTTGGTTCGGATTGTTGAAGAAACTTCGACATACAGTTGTACTCACCGATGGAGTAGACTAAAACAAAACAAATTAAAGAATCTACTGATAACACTCATTGAGACCCCTGTAGCTTGAATAACATAAACGACTCAATAATTTATTTGTAATCCCTTTTGTCTTTCCTTGCAGGGTGAACTCTTAACCATAGCTGGCCCTGTTGGGTGTGGAAAGGTATGCTTATGGTTCGTACACATTTGATAAACTCTCGCTTTATCATTTTTGTTGTTGAAAAATTCGCCATCCGCAGCTCCAGGATATCCAGCTGAAATGTGCAACACGACGAGTAAAGATTATACGTGGTGGGATGCGGTCAGAGCAGTATTGATAGGTTCCCCATGGTTCAGTGCCAACATACAATGCTTTGTCTAATACGTTTTTGCTCATAGTCAACCCCTGTTTATCAAACAATACGGTTGTCTCCTGGTCGTTAATGTTACACAATTTACTTTATATAGTCGTCACTTCTAATGACAATCCTTGGAGAGCTACATTACAACAGAGGTTCACTTCAAATCACAGGCAGTATGTCGTACATGAGTCAACAGCCATGGGTCTTTTGTGGAACTCTCGTGAACAACATCCTTTTCGGCCAGCAGTACGACCCCGAACTATATGACCGAGTTCTTCACGCATGCGCACTTGTTGAGGTAACTATGATTTTTTCATGGCTTTCATTAAAAAAAAATGAGAGTAGCGTACAAAATGGAAACTATCAACCCCTCCCCCCCACCCCCCAGTACTTGGTCAATGCGTTATTGTACGGCCGTAAGCTTATACGTAAACGGGAATGTTAGAGTAACTCTTCATTCCTTAAAAAGAAATGGATCTGCCAGTCCGGTGATCTCGTGTGGGCAATTAATTGATGTCGTGTTACATAAGGGAGGTTACGGGGTAATTTGACGGTATTATGATCTCTGTCGTCATATGACAAAAGGAAGCAAGTAAAAAAATGATCATTTCGATATTTTGATGGAAAATTCATTTGGATAATGCCGTTCCGATACAATAGTCACAGCTTGAAACGACTGTAAAACTTAAATACAGGTCAGTTGTAGGTTTTCACTGGTATATGAAATAATATATATTTATTAGGATAAGTATCTCCCACGTCATTTGCATCCTTCTGTCGCTGTATTGAGTGATAAGTCAATGGCAAAAGGAAGTAAATACATGAAATAGGCATGCATTCGTTTTTTGTATCATTTTGAATATTCTACACTGTTTTGCAATATGCTCAGAGTTAAACCTATCTGACCGGGGGAATCTGGGTAGTTCCCAGGAAGGGGGAGGGGGCATCTATATTTAATATTCGGACAAAATTCCAATATATTGATGGATATCGTTTGGCCTGAATCTCGGACTAAATTTAACTATGACAAAATTAATCATGTTTCAACAAACTTGAAGCATTTCCCACCGTTTAATCACAATTCACTGCAGTATCCATTAGATTTACCTAAATTTATACTAGCGAAATACGATAAACAACACAGATGAATTCATTTGGGTCCCAGTTTTCAACACTCAACCGGCGTTTGTATACAGGTTTATCCAGTTCGGATATATTTCACAAACATTCAGATAAAACAGCAATAATTTCTGATGTCTTAAATAGATAACTTAGTTTTCGAGTAACGACTGGAAGACTGACGAAAATGTTAGGTTATCCATTTTAATGTGATGCAGCCATGATGCGCTCAAGGACTTGATCGCAGCAGTTACAGTAGGCGGAAGATGATTGGCTCTCACCGTCTGTGTCAGTCGCTGCCATTGGCCCAATGACTTGCTACCATTTGTCTCTGAAATCCAAGTGAATGTGATACCTTGCTTCCTTTTGTCATTCCTTTTGCCAATGTATAAAGTGTATTTTACTGACGTCGCTGGAGTTTTTAGACAATGAGATATTTCATGTGTACTTAGAAGTGTTAGCAACATCAATTCTTTCTCATCAGGATGTCAACTTATTGCCTCACAAAGACGAGAGTTTGGTTGGAGAACGAGGCCTCATGCTAAGTGGTGGGCAGAAGTCGCGTGTCGCCCTCGCCAGGTAATATCCGGCAGTTAATTTCTTATAACTGGCAGAGTGACTGCGAATCTCTCATCTCTCAGGCAACGAGTTCGTTCCATTACATCAAAGAGCAAAAATAGTGACACTCTAAATCTATGATGTTTTTAATTGTTTAAATGTATCATAATTCTCCTAACCGGATTATGACCTCGATTGACCTTTGGCGTAAACGATTGGCGATGATCGGTACCTGATATTTATGTTTTCAGATCGATATATCGGGCTGCTTCCATCTACATTTTGGACGATCCTTTGAGTGCCGTAGATACAGAAGTGGGCAGACATATTTTTAACGAGTAAGTGAACGAGTATGTGGATATTAACACGTATAATAAAATGGCTGGTGAAAGCTTCTTTCCACCCTATTGACGAGGGCCCTTCAGGAGGTAAAAGCATTTTGGGAAAGGTATTGCGCCACTATTTCTAAGCACTCTGGCGTTGAATGTATGTGGATATTGAAAAACTCAAAATGTCTTACGGAAGAACTTGATGCTAAAGGTTACATACCGTACAGACATGTATCCACATGGGATTTCTCGACTCTCTATACTACAATCCCTCATCAGGACCTTATTGACCGTCTAAGTTCATTAATAGTATCTGTGTTCAAGAAAACTGATCGTAGATATATTAATGTCGGAAGCCATAAAGCATTCTTTAGCTCGACTACATACAAGAGATATCATTCATGGGATGTTTCTTTGTTTATAGAGTTGCTTGAATTTCTCATTAAAAATATCTATGTGAAATTTGGCAACACAATATATCAGCAGCATATAGGTATTCCAATGGGTACTAATTGTGCACCCCTGTTGGCTGACCTGTATCTGTTCTCTTATGAATATGACTATATGCAGGCGCTTTCAAAAACCGATCCATTCAAAGCCCGTTCCTTCTCATTCACCAAACGCTATATAGACGATCTTCTCGCTGTGGATAATCGCTATATAAATGACGCAGTGAAGGATATATATCCACCTTCACTGGATTTGAAGGAAACTACAGATAGCCCTACAGGCACATCTTTTTTTATTTAGATCTCTATCTCTATAAAAATGAAGCGGGCATTCTCTCTCGTCGACTTTATGACAAAAGAGATGATTACAATTTCGACATCGTAAACTATTCCTTTCTTGGATAAAAATATTCCAGTGGACCTGCATATGGCGTATACATATCTCGCTTAGTAGCATTTGCTAGATCCTGTGTTAAATGTGATGATTTTAATCAACGTCACAAAACATTACTGCAGAAACACATAAAAACACAAGGCTATTCCACCAAGCGCTCACCAAAGTTTTCTCAAATTTGGCGATACATATTTGCTGTTGATAGCAAAATACGAAACGTAGCGCGCAAGATCTATGTACGTTGCGTTTCAACTTGTGTCTAATTCCGCTTAACCCGGGGCTAGGTCAGTATGAACCATGTACTTCAAGATCCCCATGGTACTCATATACGAACACACACAATCAAAGCGTGACTAAGATACCCAGCTCTTAGATGACGACTTCACAATTCCAATATTATGGATTAAGAATACTGATCAGCGATACGGATTTGATATTTTTGGAACATCATGATGTCTTGCCGGCATCATTGAAAACTGTTGACCGCTTCTCTCTTGCAGGAAACAAACCTATATTTATGTATGCAATGATCGTCTTTTCGAATTTGGTGCTAATACTGTTATATGGAATAGGTCTTTGGATTATGGACGTGGATATTCTCTAATGGACGACGGCTGGATTATGAATGACGGACTAGACGCTTGTAATTCAAATTTTACTCGTCTGAGTGGAATTGTATCAGCCATCTGACGTCAGGAGACATGGCCGGTGATGATGATTAGGCTCTGTACATTCGTTTCGGACAAACAGCTGATAGTAGCGGTTAATTGGAAATTCCACATCCTTTCTAATTCGGGGTTTTAAACTGTGATATCTTATAGAGGGCACTTTTTGCAAGGCTGAACAGATTTGTGCCCCGGAACGTTAGTATATTTTTGATAAATTTTATTCTATCACATAACATGTAGCAACAACATTTGTTGTCCGAATCTAACTTACCAATGTCATTGAGTAGTTAATACTCAACTCCCAGCATGCAATTGTCAGAGGACACGCACAGTTCAGTTCTAATAAAACCACTTGGGCTGCATCTGGGTCGGCGTAAAAGTTGAATTCTGCGCTGGTCGTATGATTGCCTATTCCTGTTTCAAAAAAGAACGAGTTAATCGATCGTAATCTATGTAACAACAGAATGGCATCGATGGATTTACTACGGTGCCATAATGCATTCCATTAGAAGTTCATGGTAATGAACTTCTGATTCTATATACTATGGTAATGAACTTCTGATTCTATATACTATTTTCTGAAGGCCCATGAACATTTTCAAATCAGAAATATACTTATCCAATCGGCAACTGCTAGATCATTGTTACCAGTACTTGTCCACACGAGACAAGGCGAACGGGGTAATGAATTCCCACCTACCATGATAGTTTCCTCCCATAATAAAACAATCTTTTAGCCGTTTCCCAAAGTCTGGATCCAGCCTAAGAGCCAGCGCCACGTTAGTCAGCGGACCAAGACAGACCAATGTGACCTCACCTTGAGAATATATAGAACACAGGAAATGAAATTAGACATGAATGTTTAATAAATATAATTGATGTCATCAACATATCTTTTTTCAGCGTACATTGGAAGGTGAGCATATTTAATCATACCGGACCTGTGCGAATTTGAGATACCAAAAGCAAATCAGCTTGAAGTGTGTATCGTTAGATCAGATTAACTAGACGACACTGGCACTCGCCAAACAGCGACACAGTGCACGATCCAAAAGTGCGCAAGCGTATGCGCGTATCACCCGACATAGGTCATCCCTCACGTGTTCATGTCAGTTGCACTCACAGGGTGGTCAAACTGACTACCAAGGGTGGTCAAACTGACTACCAAGGGTGGTCAAACTGACTTACGAATGTGCGATCAATTCGATTTACCACTCTAGCTGATAGTGGTAAATTATCACTGCAATGGTGGTCAGGGGTATCTCGAAATTTGGTGTCGCGTCATATCACGGGCAGTGTACTGGAGTTACTGACTCGAACTGTCAGTGATCTTTTTGATGTATCGTGCATTCATCCCAGTATTCTCATCACCGAGTTGACGTTTCGGCTCACTGGTTGCCGGGCTTCGCCAGCTACACTGTTATAAATCACACCGTAAATTCACAGTTAAATGTACTGGCAGAAAAGGTGCCAGTACATTCAACTGTAAAATTAAGTTGCACCGTATTTTACAATTATCGTTTTTTAACATGCATTGAATTGTAAAATGTTGCACCGTATTTTATAATTACCGTTTATTGACAGGCATTCAACTGTAAAATTTGGGTAGCCCTGTAATTTACAATTACCGTTAATTGGAAGGCCGAAATGGTCATTGCTCTTCGTGTTTACAAATGCGATCACCACAAGCTTCGTAAACAATCACGAACGAATCTGTGTAATTATTACACGAATCTTGAGATGATACAACTCCAACTCAGATAAAACCCATCTTCGCATGTGCAAGTCGAACCCCAAATGACGGAACGTTAGTGTTGTATTTAGCTTGATATGTGAAGATGGACAAAACCAAAACCGTACTGTAGACCGAAAATTAGCAGTTAGCCGCTGCGTCCGTCCCAGCGCGTGTTACTCTGAATGTTGTATCGTATAACGCAGGTGTCGGATGTTTCCTGCAACTGAGCGTTTTGTGTGCAAATATATCAACCTCCTTTCAGAGAAAACAAGAATTTTATGTTACGTGTGTGCGCAGTTTATCCATTGCAGTTGATGTCAACTGAAATACCACAGTTCAATTTACAGATTAATATGTTTACGATTGAATGTACTGTAAACTCCAACATACATTTACTGTGAAATCACGGTAATTTATAACAGTGTAGTATACGTAGCGGAGTTTTTTTAATGAGTATGGCAAAGTATAGCCCCACATTACTTGGGCCCAAGATCCGAAAATGCCTATACCACAATGTTTGATGACGCCATTTCTCAGGGTTATACATGCAAAATTGGATGGCGATATATGGCAGTGGATCCGGATTCGATCCTCATTCCAAGCGTGCTCTTCATACACAACCCAATAAAGATGGAATCCACAACATGGAAGAAATCTTCCGAATGCTTTCGTGCATTGTACATTGAGGAGGTATACGACATTAACAATAGCGTCCTTGATTATCATTCTAAATATTATATAAGGTAAGTATGTGAGGTCTGAGAATAAGTATTTTGGGGAGTTGTTTCGTTTTATTTTGACAATGCTGGAAGGTGGTTCATCCGCCGAGCTTTAATTGTCGGCTTTATAGGCTCGGCAAAAGTAGGCCCCACAGTCCATGTCACTGTCGTTCAGTTTTTAGTCTGGCTATCACGCTGACAGCCATCACTGTGATGTTGTTAACTGTGAAGTAGTAGATTCTCTGTCGTGTTTCAACGCGGGTAAGTTGCTCAGTTGTCCGTTGTTGGCCGTTCGCTTCCTTGTTTCAAAAATTTAACTGTTGAAAATAGGTCACACGACAAAATCCCGTGACACAGTTACAGTTCTTGTGATTCCTGTTGTGTCGCGGCAACCACGTCACTGGGGCAAAATCCCAGCCATCAGTCCGACATTCGGACAGCATTCCGAATACACTCTAAAATAATTAGATTGAAATTCAATCTATCAGATTGAAATTAGTGATCATTTGAAAATGATAAAATGCCTCCGTTGTACACAGGAAATTCAATGTACTAGATTGAAATTTTCAATCTAATAGATGAAATAGTCAATCGAATAGATTGGTGACTAGTTTCAATCTGATAGATTGAATTTTCAATCTAAATTGAATTTTCAATCTAATTATTTCACAGAGTAGTTGATAGATTGAATTTTCAATCTAATTATTTTACAGAGTAGTTGATAAAGTTCAGTAATTCGCTTCAATGAATTGTCTATCTTATAACATCATTGATGGGCCAAGGTGGGTTTCAGGACATTGCCCCCAAAACTATGGCCGTACGCTTCCGACGCTCTAATAATTAGATTGAAAATTCAATCTATGAATTTGGAATTTCAAGCTATTAGATTGACAATTTTCAATCCAAGAAAAGATTGGTCATTAATTTCAATCTGAATGATTGAATTTCAATCTAATTATTTTAGAGATCGGACAAATCAACAGAGATGGTTACTAAAATGATATGAAGATGGTTCCGAGGAAGCTCTCTCATAGATGTGATAACATGATGATATCGAATATGATTGTTATATAATAGTTGTCTCTGTAAGTCGTTAGAAAGTACAAATTGTTTACACTGGCTTACTGGTTTATGATGTGTCGGGATAGTAACCGTATATTATAATGAGTAGGTAATTTTAATGCCATAATTTTGCCCAAAAAGTCACTTTTATGCACAAAAAGTGCTTAAGCCGAAAAAAGGTTGAACAGTTTTAAAAGGATTCATATACGATCACGAATTAAGCTTGTTCTCTATGAGGCACTTCCCTTTACCACCACAACCACAGAAAAATGAAAACTCGAGCGGTTGAAGCCCCCGGTGTTGAAAAATAAATAATTTGGCTTGAAAGCGTAACGTTCAGTACCCGGCATTGAAAGCAATCCCAAGTGAAAGGTCAAGGTATCCACAATTACCAAATTTGGAAAGAATTCGTTCTGGTTTTAAAAAGTTATTGTCTGGAAACGAAATTTTAACTTGGCCGACAGGTGGCGCCACCGAGAGACGGATGAGCATGGAAAACAATCCCAACCGAGATCCTGTGGCGAGGTACCCACAAACCAAATTTGGAAAGAACTCGTTCAGGTTTTTAAAAGTTATTTCCATGTGGTGCACTCTATAGGCGGATTTGGGTGAAAACAACCCCAAGCGAGATCACGAGGCGAGATACCCCCATACAAAATTTGAAGAGAATCGGTTCAGTTTTTCAGAAGGTATTGTTCAGAAGTCCATCTAGAGTTACCTAATATTACGCGGAAATCCGCCTAAGAATAGCCTCCATTCATGCTTGAGAATGTCGGATGCTAGCGACAAATCGAGTGATGGGTGATCACTTACCTGGATTTTGCTTAACAATTCGAACTAGAGCATTAACGGCGTGCTCATCTTGGACCAGGCTACCTTTATCAAGCGTACCATCGTCTTCGGCAAGGCCCGGAACATCCCCGAAACCGTCCTCTCCATGATAATGGGCAGCATCGCGATTAGTGCCGAGGAGTGGAGAGTCACATCCATGATAGACTGCAATCTGCGGGATGTAAATCATTGATTAGGTGACAAAATATTATTACATGAAATAAATTTCCATTAAAGAATTCGAGACCAAATGCTATATTGAATATATCCAGAATGTCGAATAAGAACAGGGTTACGAAGTTTACTTACGTCCGTGCGATTGACCAACCGCAGAAGCCTCAGAACATTATTCGTGACTTGATTGGCCGAAACGTTTCCCTGGACTGTTGTTATAGCAACCACGTGCACGTCTCCATATCCAAGGGCCATTACTATGGCGTGAGCGTCATCCAGACCAGCGTCAGTATCTATAATCATCAGCCGTTTCCCTTCATACTTTCCTCGAGAGGCGTCCGTCATCTTTTTGTTCTGAAATTATTTAGAGTAATTGCCCCTTGATATCTAGACCAAGGCTCAAACTTTCTATTCTATAGTCTGTCCATTTGATTTTGTCGTCTACTTGAGAGCTTGTCAAAAATCAATAGTTAACTCTGCATAATTTTGTTTTGCATCGCGTAGAACAAACCGAACTCTACAAAATCACCACCATTACTAAGTGATATCGACAATATATTACGCTTGAAGAAACTTTGCAATTCTTTGTAATTCTCCACAAATAAAACTCCACAGAGGTGTGTGCGGTTTGTGATTCGGCAATTTCACTGAGCATGGGATATAAGCGACACTCACATGGACCGCTTGTTTTTACTTTATACGGCACCAATGACCTTTGTGCCAGCGAGCACGAATATATTATGACGTATCCCTATGTAATTGAGGCCCGGTACATGAAACAACTGTACTGGAGTCCTATATGGAGATAATTACAAAGTTATTTCAAGCGTGATATATTATCGATATCACGAAGAAATGGTAGTCATTTTGAAGAGTTCAGTTTGTTCTAAACTCTGCAGAAACGAAAATTTATACAGAGTTTACTATTGGGTTTTGACAAGCACAAAAGTAGATACTAATTAAAATGAACAGACTTTAGACCTAAACATTTGCAATCTTCCCCAGAATACACTCAGTTCATGAGTCTGTTTTCCGTCGACGCGGTCCAGGTAGTTGATGATTGCATGTGGTATAGCGTATGATGATTAAAACTGTTTACCTATATGCTACGAATAAATTATGCCAATGACTGAATGACCCAAATAAAGAGCGCCTGTCCCTCAGCATGGCCAACATGGCCACCACTACATGTGAAGTGCTGAACTAGATTGTAGAATACAGTATACTATGTTGCATTGAGCCAGGGGATCTAGACTATCTAGGAATTTCCACTTTATTGCCAAATGGGCTAGGCCGGTTCATATAAATTTAGGATCGGTCATTAAAAATGTAGAAGTGAGGATTAACATTGCCTTGTACAGCTTCAATAATTTCTTGACATCATTATCACGTGCTCATATATACATAAAAATATATATGTCAAAAGTTAGTGCAATAATTAGCCATTATCCATGAATTTCCGCTCCCAAGGTGTCTGCAAATGGGTTCTATGGAGATGTGTACGGATCTTAAGATGTTCCGTTTTGATATTATTTGTTAGCTTCAGGCCAACCCGAACACGGTGATGTTTTGGCAAAGGTCGTGTTTTTCGTTTATATGATAATAGCCATCGCGAAACTATCCCCGACGGATAATGAAATAAGTGGTCCTGCGATTGGATCGTTAACAGCAGCGATTCGATTGGCTAACGCCTGGCGTCACCCGTTGCTATGCCATTTACTCTTCGTGGTTCGATAATTTTGGGCAAAATGCTGAGTCGAGGAGATTCTTATTTAAAACTGACGAACAGTCTTTCTCTTCGTATGAAACTTCTATCTGCTTTTTCTTTAATGCAAAGGTTACCCCCAACCGCTTCTTCGCATGATCTAAGGATTTTTCGAAGTCCACATTTGCTTATCTCAACATTAAACGAGCGTGTCGGTGGTATCCACGCATGAAAGGATGTAAAACAACAACAACCATGCATACAAAGTGCGCGTGGGCATATTACATCGCATCTCTCATCCGCTGCTGTCAGAAAGTCAGGTGACTAGGTCACGTGAATCCTCTCTGTTGGGGATAGTTTCGCGAAGGCTATTATCATATAAACGTAAAACATCGTCGTTTTCGGGTTGAGATTCAGGCTTGGTTCGAAACCGGAGTTTCAGTGATGGCCACAATTTCTTCAAACTATAAATAGCGTATATGCAGCTGATGAGACAATGTGGATGATCACTACTAGGAAAATTATAACAAGATTAATCGTTACACTTCAGCGTCCAGTTTTTACAGCCATCTCGTACCATTTCGCTTATAAAGTCACTCAAATATGAAAAAAATGATTTACCTTCGTTCGTCTGCGATTTACCTGTCAATGGTGGTAGAATGTAGATATAGGACAGGCCGCTAATTGTACCGGGTATTCGTAAGCACGGAGGCTACACATCTAGAATAGGTCATCTTGGTTGTAGGGGGTTATTTTACATGGAAATAAGATCATTCAACTGGGCCAGGGTCTTGAGTGGGATTTTAAAGACAATTTACAGGCCTATCTATCACACCGGGTTGATACTTCATATAGAAAACTATCAATAGGCCTTCTTGTCGATTGCTACAAAGTCCTGGGTCTAAGCATATTGTGGACCCGTAACATCGTAATTAACAATATATCGAGATGGTCGACCCTTTATATTGCAATATCTGCTGAAAAATTCACTCGTGATTTTAAAGATCGAAGAACAATGTATGAGGAATAAGTTTGACTTATGGTTTCCATTCTTGAATCAGTTCGATTAAAAAGTGATTGTCTTACTTATAAATGATTGATCGGCGAATACGGCCTTCCACGAACTTAACTTTCAAGACATATCCTGTTTCAGGGTTACAGCATCGTACTCTATACAGCGAATACACATCGCTACCGCAGTTAGTACGTTCGTTCTGCATATAGTCCAGTCAATATGTGCAGATTTTTCATCGGGTTGTGCCTTTTTTCATAAAAGCATGAAATTTGGCACAGGTGTGCATCGAGGCGTAGAGATCATTTCTGGATATGGAGCCACTGCGAGTTTTTCATATGTAGGTCACAGCGGCCATTTTTTAAAATGGCCGCCAGGATACCATATAGCATTAACAATCCTGCACTATTTCTTCTGTTTGGGACTTTTTCTTTGGGTCATTTGTCAGAATATTGAAGGAAAGTGCGATATCAAAGTTAGACAATCGATAATGGTCATTTGACCGAGTCGAAAAATCTTGAATTTCAAGATGGCCGCTATCTGAAACATATTTCATTCAATATTTCAATAACCACACAATGTATCAACATAATTTCCGTCGATACACCAATATTGTATTGTTTCAGCACGAAGATTATTTCAAAGTAGATATGGTGTAATACCAGCAATCTCGGATTTCCAAAATGGCTTGCCGATTTTTAATTAGGACACCTTGGGCACACGTAGCTTTGTATAAGTTGGCCACTCTACTGCGTTGTACTTTGATTTTTGAAAGCAAATGGTTCTGCAGTGCTAAATTATTATGAGACAGTATATTTAAAATAATAAGCAAAACTAGCCAACCAGATATTGTTCACAATATTTTTCAAAACGGCCGCCACATTTTCATGTTGAGTCACTTAGACACACCCATTTTTGCGTTATTTGTCAACACCACTGCGTTGCATTTGATGGTTGGAAGCAGGATAGCTGTACAAGAATAGCAAAATAGTTGCCACAGTATTATAAGACAGTAATATTTAATTAATTAAAGAATAAAAATATTATTATTGATAAAGATAATGAGCAAATTAGGCAAATATAGTCAACTAAATATTGTTAATTTTTTGACGGACTTTTTTCATAAAGCACCAAAGCTGTTACGGAATTAGACATGGCGTTGGGAGAGCAATGAGATATGAAGTCATTTCGTACCAGGTTAATGTAGGCCGTAACAGATATTTTTCAATATGGCTGCCATGAGGTACGGCTATTTATGGCCATTTTATTATCTTGCTCGGAATATTATCGCCACCTCTTAAACGAGAGAACTAAACATTTCCACAGTTAGATAGTTGAATGCGAGCAGATTTATCTTGGTGGCTCAGCTGACATAGTCTTTTCGGAATGACTACTCGGACTTATAGTCCATAATTTCTTGGATTTGTACGGTGCTATATGATAGAGATTTATTACATGAGGTCATGTAAATTAGTTAAGTATGCTTTCATGTAATCAAAGCGAGAAGAATTACGTTGAAAGAAATACATTATTGAAAAAGAATTTTTAGTATTTGCACCAGGATCCAAATATTTATTTAACAGGTTGTTGGGCTGAATATGCTTAGCATGTCTAACTGGATCCATTAAGAAAAACTTGGGACAAACTCAGCGAAAAGTTGTGGTAGTAGATGTACTTACTCAAAAAGTGGAAATCCAGAAAAAATTGTTCGTGTTCCATTTATGCTCTCTTCACGGTCATTTCAACCCCAATAAGTATGCATTTTTGTGGGTCGTCATGGACGCAATTTTGAAATACCGATGGCGTTTTGAATCAAACAAATGAGCTGTGTAACCCTGAAATGAAAAGCTAAAGAGACAGAGAGAGAGTATATCCACTCTTATCTTCCCGAGATTCTGAAGAGTGCCATTCAATGGGGACAGATAGGATTAAAAAATCTTGAATGCTAAGATAAGCTCTAACTCCAGCGCATTTCATTTGATGTGAACACAGCATGGTTTGTTTTCATTGGCAATATCTCATTCATAGTGGACGGAATCAGCTGGCGCCCATATCGATTTGACTACAGCAGGCTCTTGTCCATATACATTCTATTCTAATTACTATGCGAATAAGGGGATGACGTTATAGAGATGCCCCATAAGTGGTTTCAACTTAGTGGTTCCAATTTGGAGATGGGTGAATGGTTTATAGGGCCACAAAATCAATGCAGCAATCTGACTGTTTAATGTTCTTCACATACAACTTTTGTCAGCTACTTTCACCACATAAGAACATACGCTCTTCAACTTGAAAATTTCTCGAGAGAGGCCATTGCTCAAACAAAACTTATCATGTTTCGCACATTCCAGCTGATGCCCATGCAATTTCTAATCAGGGTGGACGTATGATTTTGAGCAAAAATGTGTAGAAGCCTATTAAGTATACGTAATTTCCCGTATATATATTTTATATTTGTGTCTGTACATCTATACCTAGGTGTATATATCTACCTAGTATAATCCGTGGCGTGTCCGACTCCTCCTCCGTGGCGTGTCCGATTCTGCTCCTACTCCTACTCCTCCTCCTCCTCCTCCTCATCCTCCTCCTCCTCTTTACTCACTGCACAGCGGGTTGCATAGGTGTGGCGCGGGATAGGGTGGGGCGAGAGACCTGGGGTTTTCACTACCTGAGATTCCATGGGCCAGGCTTACACCCTACAGTAGAATGGATCGACTGAGCATGCGCGATGAGTAGTGCGCGATGTGTGTGGCGCGAGATAGGGTGAGGGGAGACACCTGGTGTTTTCGCTACCTGAGATTCCATGGGCCAGGCTTGCATCCTACAGTAGAATGTGTCGACTGCGCATGCGCGATGAGTAATGCGCGATGAGTAGTATAGAAAGGGCACGCGATCTCCCTTTCCCTATAAACTAACCCATGGGAGTGAATGAGCCCATGGGGGTGATTGAGCCATGGGGGTGAATGAGCACTCGTTGATTTAATAGTAGTGAAGTAAACTGTGAACTGTGGGTCAGTACAAGATACTGTGCTTATGTGACGAGTTCAATCACGTCGCAAACCATTACTACAGAAACTAGTTAAGTTCTTATGGATTACCATCTTCACTCAAGGTTTCTTGAGTTTGGTTATTAATGCCATTCATCTTTTCAGATGCTATAGCAGGCAAGTAATGCACTTGCATTACGTTTCGTATTGTAACTAATCTGGAGCTCAAGGGGTCATCTAAGCAGCTTGTGTATTTTGCACATTTCCGTTGTGTTTGAATCACATGAAAATCGTGTGGTCTTGTCAGCGTCATTAAATGTTTTCCCCGCTGTGATGACTTCATCAGTGACGATAATTCTGAATCGAAAAACATGTAGCTTTCAACTTCCTGATTTGGACTACCGTAACGTCGTTGCATTATTGTGTTAGGTAAACTATACGGATATACGCTTCGAAACATCGACCATTCCATTCTATGCCCTCTGGGTTCTGTTATGTCAGATGTTCACATTAGCATTCGGTCATTCCATCGTATGTAATTTGTATGTCTTTTATTCCAGGGGACGGAAGTTCACATGAGAAGTGCAGTTTGTCTTTTCTGTACTACAGTTAGTTCTATCAGGCCATGCGTTTCTATTTCCCAGATTCTAAGATATATTCACATGATGTGGACAGGTATATAACCGTACCACCAAGATGAAATGCTATATGCAGATTGTAATATTATACCAAGAGGGGAGAGTGTATATTATGTATTCACAACATTATCTAGTATCATATATAGTAATAGTACTGAAGGCACAGACGCCTATCTCTGATGAGAACGTGTACTTACATACACTTGAAGATTCTTGAAGACTGTTGAGTACGTATGGATTCCCTATAGCATAATTATTATTTAGTATACTTGTGTGGATCGGAAATGTCGATGTTATGAGCATAATCCGGTACAATTGGGTAGTGTATGCTAAGACGAGTTTAAGGAAAAGATTATAGATTATAACTGCGTTGGCTAATAAGCTTTTGAAGAAAAATGTTTCCCTGTGGTACGTCGCCAATTCGAAACCCGAGATGGTCGATAATGCCCTCCAGGGAGGTCATTGAATTACATATACAGTTATAAACAAAACTAAGGCTCAGATGGCGGCCATCTTGGAAATCCAAGGCGATCAGTAATACACCATAGCTGTTGTGAAATAGTCGCCGTGCTATTTCCCTAAAATAACAGTGTATCAAAAGAAATATACATATTGTGCGGTTGATGAATTATTGACTGAAATCGGGTTCAGATGGCGGCCATCTTGAAATCCGAGATGGCCGTTCAGGCCATATGACTTTCATGACCATTTATATGGGATTTTCTATCAATATTCTGACAAATGACCAACAGAAATATTGCCAAACAGATAAACCAGAGCAGGATTCTCAATGATAATATGGGCTTCTGGCGGCCATTTTTAAAAATGCCCGCTGTGACCTACATAGGAAAAGTTCGCGGTGGCCCCATATCCAGAAATGCTCCCCAGGCTACGATGTACCTCTATGCCAAATTTTATGTTTTTATGAAAAAAGGCACAATTTTTTCACACATTGACTGGACAAATAGCTGAGATCAGAAATTGTGCGAAGGGACGATGAGGTTACACCAGTTAGTCATGAAGTATTAAACACTTAAACGTCAAATCTCCCCACTCCCTGGCGCCGGCGCATCTTCAATTAAGCCAGCCGTTAATAATATGTCTAGCATCCCTAATCAAAATACGTGATATGCACTAAAACAATTCCAAAGATCTGACCGTAAAATCGATTATAACTCTCAGGAATATGTCATTGTATCGGCATCAAAGCTGTCATCGTGGCCTGTTTTTCATAGAAAATTCCTCTACCCAACAACTAATGGGCATTCCAGACTATGGTATCGTACACCAAAAAGTCCAGGCCATGGAGTCACTTCCATCCTACATGTATCTACCGTTTTGTATCCGTTTATTTCCTGTCCGTGTAACTGTCTGCAAGAAATTATTATTGCCACTCAATGTTTTACCTCTTTCGCCTCTGAGGCTGAGCTCAATCTGAAATGAGTTTGACACAGAAGTTCGTTTGAAGCTTTTCTGCGTTCCCACTTCGAACTTTCCTTGATATTCTGACCCCGTTCAATGTTCAAAGAATTTATAAATAGACACGAGACGTCCCTGACCTCGAAACCATTTGAATTTCGAAAGGTGTCATATAAGACCTATATATTGGGCCAACACTGCCACCATATTAGGAGAAATGAGGATGATGTCACTCTACATACAATCCGCGTGTAGGATCTGATTGGTTCGTCTCTCGTTCGTACGTAAAATTCACACCTCGGATTTCGAACACTGAAGGTAGCAGATAAATCAAGGCAGGTTAAAACTGGCAACGTAGAAATTGCCTTGATAAAAGGAAGATGGTACGAGGCCGCCTAGTTCGGCTGTATTTCTGTGTTTCGTTGTTACAAAGTCAATATTAAAGGCAGTTTTCACGGAATTCCGGATTATAGGACTATTTCACAGTCATTCATAACACAGCCGCGAGAAGAAAAACTTTTCCTTTCATCGCCCGAAGTCTTGCACTCTGAAACAGCTAGCGATACGCTGTTACATTCGTTGGTAATATTATTTCATACAAATCGATAAATCCTTCAAGATGCATTTGTTTATGGATTTCAATTTAATAGCTACACGTGACGCTATCTCTAGGGAATTAAATTGAATCGGCTGAGGATATTTTATTATTAATTAGTGGTGATCGCAAGAATTATTGTTGGAGATATATTTCAAAAACATATTCTCTTGATTTGATTGCATGCACAGATTGCCGTTCATTGGAGATTATTACATCTATTTCTCTCAAAATGAAACTGATGTCAGCGGTCTATATTTTCCCTTATATAATAGTGCAAATGTCTCAATAACGATTTGAAATCTGATAGCTGTACCGGAACATGTAATACTCACCACGAGGGTTCAAATGAATCGGTTGATCATATCTGCTCATTGATCATTGGAGATAGCAAAGATCATGTAGATGTTTTCCCAACAATATATGTCACATTTGAAATATTATTTATTGAATAAAAAATATGAAATGTGTTTTCAAAAATGTATAGGTTTACTTTGTGATTATTATGGGTGTAGTTTGCCGTAAGTTGCACTTTATATTATCTTGATACCACAGCAATGGCGATGCATAGGAATGTTCAATTTCCATCTGCAACTGTTTTATTGTGTCATTCTGGATAAATAGACACCAGTTCTTGGGTTTAGTTATTCGTAACAGTTTATTATCTAGATTCGGTATATTTATGTCTATTTTAATTTTAATTAACGTGTCCAAAATTTGGACACGTTAGTTTTCTTCTTCACCTTGCTCGGCTATGGATATTTAATTCCTCAACCTTTTAGCAAATTGACGAATTTCTATCAAATTACTGCAGAACAGATATCGGGTCACGCAGATGTCGGACATCAAAATCGAGGGCAACAGGTCGAAGGTCAAAGTCACTGCGGCAAAAATAACTGAACTACCGGTATTGAAAATCGCATTTTTGTGAGTGGATATACATGTATGCTTGAAGACGATAGTATAAGTCGCAAAGTTGTGTTGAGGTCAGCTGTCAACGTGCAAAATCACTTTGCCTCCAAAATGAGAAAATAATTGAAAATCCCATTTTTTTTCTTTGAAATTTCTATCAAATTTCGCCAGGAGAGCTATGAGGTCACTGTGACGTCATCAAAGCGGCCATCTTGGATTTTTTGTACATTTTCAGTTAGAACTTGACCCAAGGGTATAGTGTGGTAAGTTTCAATCCCCTAGCTCAAGGAGTAAGAAAAATAAAGAGGGAGAAATTTCGCCCTCTCCCCCTTCCCAGGCCTGGACCGGTCCAAAAAGGATCAGGCTAGATAAAAAGGCTCAGGCTGCGCCGCCGGAAATTAACCTTTAGCCGGGTGTACGTAGAGGATAGTTAAATTCTATAACAGCCTGCTTGTGCAATTGTTATACAAGTTGTTCCACGTGGTGACGCAAAAAAGAATAAATAGAGAACAATTCCACACTCCACAATACAGGCTAATTCCGATAATGGATTAAGTTACACAGCGTGAAAGTTATTAGCAGCAAACACTTACTTGTGCTCCAAATCCAGCAAGGAAAACTCAGACTAGTACAGAATGACCGTGTGTTTGGCAGGCAGCATGTACAAATAGTCGTCTTTTCCATTTCATCGGAGGTCACATGTGTTGAAGTAACGGCTTGCCGCTGCGGATGTCTGTGAAATGTTAAAATTCAATTGAAGTTTTATTGTTTTGCCACACAATTGATATCTATGAATGAAGGACATAATTGAAACCAACCAGATCACATGGGACTGAGTCAGCGCCAGTACCTACATGTAGCAAACTAACATCTGCTGCTCTGGGAGATTACCAATATAATTAAAATTGAAACATTTATGTTCCTCTTCTGCGTACAGCGACATATGCGATTGAGGTGCATTGATAGGATCATGAGGTGCATTGATAGGATGATAATTCATTAAGAGAGACACATTACAGGAGAGGGTAGAACTATCCTGTACACCCTGCTGTTTTGCGCGCGGCACTGTCTAGTGACGTAAATGGGGTCGGTTCCAGCTACTGACACATGTTAACTCAATGCAAACTGCATACTTATCACAATATAATCTAGGAAATCTATCTGCCTGATTTTCTGATTTCTGATTTTCTGTTTAATGATTATGAAACCTGAAGAGCTGCCCGATCCAGAAATGTATGGTTTGAAAAACATTTACTTATAAACCCGGGCGAAATATTTACCGAAAAAGATATCGTCAATTCGCCTGGAATTTTTACTTTATATTCACCCTCGGTTTTTATCATTTTCCTTAAAAACGCTTCGATAAAATACGAATTCAAGGATGCATTTCTCATCTAGTGTATTATATTGAATTATAGAAATATAAATCTTATTTTTGTATTTCCAGCTGTTTTCTTGTAATGTTTAAAAGAAAACGTGTAAACGAGTTTCGGTAGCCGGGCGGAACATAATTTCCGCGATAGGCCGTCAGATGTTGACACGTTAAAAGCTGCTGACTCACGGCACACATGCAAATCAGAATATAATAGCAAAACACCAGCAAACAAGGTGTACATGTGTAATCTTGTCCTGCATGAGGATTCCCCAATGTATCCCGAATGTTCCCCGCATATCGTCCCGTTCTTGGACAGGTGTTTTATATACGTTGTCCGGGTATTGTGTGTATTCTTCATGTGCTTCAAAGCGTTTTTCGTCGGAGTCGGAGTCGTACATGTATATGCTTGTTTTACTAGGATTTCGATAATGTTTTGCAAACGTTTTGAAAACATAAAAGATGGCAGTATTCCTGTTTTATTAACGGCCAAGCCTTTTTTAAAATAACGTTTCACGCCAAAATTCTGCAAACGCTATTAAATTATTGAATAAGACATTTACGAAAGGTTTTCAAAATACTATAAAAAATGATTTAAAGCTTGTCCATTTTAATTAGTAGTTTGCTTCGGAGTTAGTCAAAAATCAATAGTTGGCTCCGCATATATTTTATTTTTTGCAGCGCGTATAACACTATTACATACCATTACTACATGATATTGATAATATTGTCGAGGCCAATGTTTTCTATGGCACACTGGTTCAAAGTAATCATTCTCCATCATGTCTCAAAGTTCGAAGATTGTCCACACTGTCCGTAATAAATTAACTTCACAACATGTTGTTTTAATTTAGAACATGTTTCACCGTCTTTGCATATTGGAATTAACTTGTGCCAGGCAAATATATTCGATGATATGTTCCCAGTAGCACACTGGTTCAAATTAATCTTGTCCCATGAGTGGCACAACACTTTGGGGACCGTCCATAATATCGATAAAAGCTAACCTGCAAAAACATTTGTTTACCACCAGGCAAGTTCAACCGACTTTGAATATTACATTTCAGTTTGAACCGAGTAGTGGAGGTATCCCGTGTATTCACAGGAACATAATTCTTTAAAATAATCTTTTTTTCGGCTTAGCTCAAGAATTGTGGGACCGTCCACAATGTTCTTAGTTATGACAAAAGATATGATTACAATTTCGACATCGTAAACTATCCCTTTCTGGACAGTAATATTCCAGTGAGACCTGCATATGGCGTATACATATCACGCCTAGTAGCATTTGCTAGATCCTGTGTTAAATGTAACGATTTTAATCAACGTCACAAAACATTGTTGCAGAATCTTATAAAACAGGGCTACACCAACAAGCGCCTCCACTCAAATGTGGCGATACATATCGCATGCTGATAGCAAAATACGAGCGTAGCGTGCAAGATCTATGGCGTTACGTTTCGTAACTTGTGTCTAATACCGCTTAACCCGGGGATAGGGGCCGTATGAACCCATGTACTTCAAGATCCTCATGTTACTCATATGAACAGTCACAATCAAAGCGTGACTGAGATACATCATTCTTTAGATGACGACTTTTCAACGAATATTATGGATTAAGAATACTGATCAGCGATACGGATTTGATATTTTTGGAACATCATGATGTCTTGCCGGCATCATTGAAAACTGTTGACCGCTTCTCTCTTGCAGGAAACAAGCCTATGTTTATGTATACTATGATTGTCTTTTGAATTTGGTGCTAATACTGTTATATGGAATAGGTCTATGGATTGTGGACGCGGATATTCTCTAATGGACGACGGCTGAATTATGAATGACGGACCAGACCCTTGTACTTTAACTTCACTACATATTTGATGAACGTACGTCATTTTTCTACGCTTTGTATTAAAATTAACTTTGAACTAGATAAAATTAAATGTTCTGATTAAATGTACTAACTCAAAATAATCTTTCGGCAGGGTGGATCAAGGCTTGGGGACCGTCCACGCCAACCGAAATGAACATCAAAACATATATTTTGTTCAATTTATGGCATCTACATAATTCAATCAACTTTGTCCATTACAGTTAACGTAGAATCGGGTGGTGGTGATCTTCAGTGTCTTTACGGGAACATTTATCGATTAAAAGAATCTTTTCCCAGGGTAGTTCAATAATTCTGGGACAGTCCACAATATTTGCAATTATTTGACTTCACAATATATTTTATTTAACTAAACTTATTGAGTTAACTTCAAAACGTTTTGTTTCGTATCTTAAGCCATCTTCCGTATTCAACCAACATTTCCAATCAGAATTAACTTTGATCCGGATAGTGGTAGTCGCCAGTGTGTTTACGAGAACATAATTGATTTCCGTCTACAAAATTCATAATTATTTAACTTCACAACATATATTTAATTTAGGTCACTTTCCACAGGCTTTACATATTAAAATTAACTTTGGGCAAGGCAATTGTGGTCGATAATATATGTTCTCAGTAGCACACTGGTCCAAATAATCCCTCTATAGGGTGGCTCAACGTTTCGAGCACCGTCCGCACTGTTCATGAGGAATTTTCTTTTCATTTAGGGCGTTTTCTGCCGATGTTGTATATTAAAGTTAACTTTGAGCCAGACAAAGGTGGTCAATGATACGTTTCCAGTAGAAGTTTGAATCACACGGAACAGCTTGTTCAGTTTTTCACATGGGCGAACTACTTTTAGCACGCTAACTTATATCAACTGGGAAAATTTTCAATATTTTTATCCGAGCTATTAGTCCATGAGCTAGGACCCGAAATTTGACTTATTGGTACCATCTTGAGCGGCAAAGCTTCATGATGTTTTTCTTATCACGTGATACCTGTAGGAGACAGAAAACTCTGCTGGCTATGTCAGAGTGGTAGCTAAGTATCAAAAAATGGGTCAATCCAAGATGGCGTCCCAAAAGCCACGAAAAGCCATGAGGATCAAAGAAAGATCTCTTGGCCAAGCTACGGGTTTTCTTTCTGTTCAATTCCTGTCAAAATTTACACAATGGCTGATCTAATATAGTGAAGCAGATCATGTGCTGTATAGTGTGGCAACATAGTCTGAATAATATGGCAGCCCTACCTGACCAAGGCGGAAAATCTTGGGCACTTTTTAAAAGTTTCCAAGCTATTTCGATATAGAAGACAGCTAGCAAGCTGAAACTTCCTGACTGAATAGTTTATGTCGGACTAAATAGTTTAGGCCATGTTTAGCCTAATTGCAGTATTCTAGGCGCAAATGTTCATGGGAACATTCAAAATGACGGCCGCATGATATCCCAGAAAATCACATTTGAAGTCCATCTTTTGCCCAAGTTATTTTGGCTGTAAGCTCACGAAAGTAATTTATTTTGCCAAAGCTGAGTAGTATCTGTCATTTTATTAGTTTTTGCAGTTCTTTAGAAAGAAATATGAAAATAAAAAAAAATTGAAGACCATAATTACCTTCCAATATCGTGATGCCATCGTGATTCCATCATGGGGGCCATCTTGAATTTCTTGACATTTTTTGGTAGAGCTCGACCGAAATATATAGTTTGGATAGTAATATCATGTGTAATCACTGAATATTTGGCAGAATAAAATCCCTTCAACCCCCACTCCCCCTCTACACCATCAACACCTTCCCCGCAAACCACCCTACACATGTTTGCTATCCTCCAAATCGAGCATGATATAATTAAGAGAGAAACAAGCAGTTCTGCAATGGATCTTTCATCGTCATCAAGTAGCTACAAAATGAACAGTTTGCACGAGTCATTGTAGTTCACTGTACAACTAATCTTGTCATCGTCAGACGTATCATCATCCTGATCTTGTTGGAAGTCCTCATCCGCCATGTTGTCACAGGTCTGTAACTTATATGTGACAGTGCATTTCAGGCCATTTGCCAGGCATTGACAATCAGGTAGCTTGCAAACTTTGATGCATTTGCAGGAATTTACTTGAACTGCTGACATCAGTGCAAGACATCACGCAATGTGGTCGTTTACAGATACAGCCACTACAGTCCCTCCGTCAGCCGTGCCTCTGGAGCAAGCCATCAACTCATCGGTTTCGGTGGCCCCTCCAAACGACGGGTCCCACGCTTGGCCACCGGGACACTGCCGTCCGCACGACGGGTTCTACGCATGGACACCAGAACACTCAACTCCAGGGATCGTCTTGTGACCTTCGACAACTCGGTAGTCCTCTTTCACACAAGCAAAGAGAGGGGTCCAGATCAGGCTAGAATTCCAGGAAACCAGGACCTCACTCCACTGGACACAACCCACAATGCCAAAGACGGGCCGCCACACACCAGGACGACGGACAGCGGACAGCCTATCCCATCATCGAAGATAACTTATCTCCAGACAAGATCATCTAGACGAAGTGGCGTCCCACAAAGAGGTATTCCAACAGATTTCCATCGTTGGGGATAACCTCTGAGAGACCTGTTTGCGACAAGAGCCAAGGCAGAACTACAACTCTTCATCAGCTTCATCATAGATCTGCAATTCCTGGCCATCAACGCCTCATTGATCAAGTGGGACAACTCTCTGGCCTATGCCTTCCTGCCAAACGCCATGATACAGGAAGTTCCTCTAAAGATCACACAGCATGACTGCGTCATAATTCTCATCATACCACTGTGGCTGCATCGCAGTTCAGCGAGATTACCTCACAGAAATAGCTTTCATCTAGAACAGTTGCGGAAACTACGGTATCAGCTAACCGATCTTCCACACCGCAACTGTACCAGTCAAAGTGGTCTTATTTCAAGTGCCGGTCTCGAGGAATCCATCCCGTTGCTGCCCCTACTTCAGTAGTAACAGAGTTCTACTCCATCTACATATGGAAAGAAGTTTCAGATCAGTACCAGTGAAGTTTACAGATCAGCGCTAGTCAAGGTGTTACGCCCGTCCACGAGTGTGAACATCAGCTAGAGCCATCGAAAGATACAGATCAACCCTAGCCAAGGTGTTGCGCTTGTCCACGAGGGTGGACATCAGGCAAACCGGCAGCATTTCTGCACTACTCCGAGCTATCGCATTACAACCTCGACGAACTCAAACAGGTGGAAACCTTTGCGGTCATCCTGAGAGCGTTATTTCGGTTTTCACTCGAACTTTCTACAGTCAAGTCCATTGATAACACTATCTTACAGCCTTCCTTACGGTCTTCACCTTAGGAACAGGGATATCTGAACGGCACGCTTTGGAGAGAAAGTCCCACACCGGTCCAGAACATTCTTTCGCCCAGCCCCGGAATTCATACAAGGAATGAGCCTACTCGTTTTGGCCTTTGTGAACAAAACCCATACTCGATTCCGGCACTTTCGGACTTCGCCAACGGATTGGAAGATGAGCTCCTTCTCTATCCAGTAGAGCCATACGCCAGTATCTACTTTGCACAGATCAGACGCCTATTATGTCTATCACTATACTGAAAGGTGACATCCGATGTTACCAAGTATATGATAGCACCCTGGCTGAAGATGATTCACGAGGCATATCAACTTACAACTTACTTCTCTACTAGCATCAGTATCTTCGCACGATTTCCTGGCACCTGTGGCGGAACCTATCGTCAGATGATATAGTCCAGTCCAGCACGGGCACAACCAACTCGACTTTTACCAGCTTCTATTTACGAGCCATCTCGTCCAGACTGACAGGGTGATATCAATGGGACCTGTAGTTGCAGTCCAGCGCATAGTCCACTAGCCCTCTCGCAAAAAGGGCGAGGGGGGGGGGGGGTTCGAGCAACACCACAGTCAAGACCAGCAATCAAGCAAGCAAGTGCCAAGCCTGAGGTAAGTATCACTAACAGCCATGCCGGAGGCGGAGGGATTTCACAAAGCGGTCAAGACGGCTACAACAACATGATCTACTGGTTCCGCAGTAGTCGGCCTGGGTTCGGTATTTACATACCCCCCTTCTTCGCTGTCTTATTGGTTGCTCTTTGACATCCCTACGCTTCTCTCACGACAGGGGAAATCTCTAAGATTATTTTAAGGTTACCAGATCTAGATCATCACAGGTGGCTTACGCTGCATCTCGAGCCGGGAACTACAAGTTCTGCGTCCCAACCACCACTGTTGGGAGTCTGGCATCAGCGATAGCAGGTGTAGATTTGAGTCACAAATTTTATAAACAATGTTCAATATTTGTTATCAAATCCAACCTGCTATAACATAAATGTGCCCATTCCGACCTCCCCTCACGTTGCGACCTTGTCACAACAGGTCTCGTTTTGCAGAGGGAAAAAGAGAACGAGCTCGAGTACGCATGTGCGGACAGCGCCCCCTGGTGGATCAAGGGGAAGTAACTTTTATGTGCAAATGGGATCTCCAAAGGAGGAATGAGTAAATTTGCAAAACAACTGGGACACACCAATATGTTCAATTTGAAAATCATCAGTGAAAATTAGGTCGATTACATTTAGCAGCGTGTGGATTATAGCAACTATTTGCCGCCATCTTCGATTGACTCACTGTGTGCCATTAAGCTACCAACCGGACATGGTCAAGATGGTACCAGTAAGTGGTCTAGCTCATGGACTATATGATCAGCCGAGATTTAGCACAGAATTTTAGAGATTAAGGGGAATTAACTCCAGTGCGACTGTTTAACAGCTCACGGAGAATGATTGAATATTACACTGTAATGCTACAGAATATGCAGTTTTATGCTAAAACGTATACGAAAAATTCAAAAACAGACAAAAGTCTAATTTCAAAAAGTCCATCGACGAGGTTTACGTCGCTTTAGACTATGCGCATTTATGTTATAAGCCTTGGGTATTTTTCTATTTATTATTTATTCATATAGGTCTGCAGACCCGACAGGCACAAGGACCTGTAGCAGGTGCCATGAAACATATACAATGCAATTACTAAGAGTACATGATTATGCGTGCTGGATTAACGAGTGATCCAACGTGTACAGTTATAAATTATCATAAATAGTATGGGTATGAGTAAACCAAAAAAAGTGTAGAGTTTAAGCTTATCATAGATAGCCTAATTAAATTCAAAACAAATGTATTAAGATAAATCCATTGAAAAGTATCGGGATACTTAAGTTTTAAAGACAGTGGCTGAATTAAAATGTTTCTTTTATAGTCGACTGTAAAATTGTTATATAGTAGTGTGAGACGTTGTTCTATTTGGTATATAAAAGTGCGATGATGTGCGTATGAATCTTTGCTGTACACACAATAGGATTTGAGATAAGATATACGAACCGTCATATTTGCCTGACACTTGGCTTTACATTAAACACATTTTTTTCTGTGTGAAACACAACCATTGGTGCAGAATTACTGAAATAAATATTCAACATCAATAATGTGACAGCTAAAGGAGTTTACCTATATGTAAACGGAACTAGTCCTTCGCTATTCTATTTTTTCAGATGTCATTTTTCTCCTATTTTTTTGTTTGTTTTTGCCTTCAGTTCCACACAATGAGAATCCCAAATAGACCAAAAGTGAAAATCGATTACCGTTCATTTGTATCGCATATGTCATCGTGTTTCTGTGTCTACCATTGTTCCGTCCCTATTTTGGCGAATGGCTATTTCATCCCCAGTACAAATAAAAGGACATGGAAAATCTCTCTTTGAGATGTGTTATACTGTCTAGAGAATACTAGATAAACAACCCTAATCGTTTTACGATCTATTAATCTTGCTATAAATAATGGCTATCGGTCGGAGATGGCAGTTGAATTTATGAGGCTTTTAAAGTTTCAACAAACCAAACATCTATTTGCTTCCACAGTCAACCTCTGTTTTGAAAGGACTTTAAATTAGTGTAGAAAGCTTTAATAGATTTCAACGTCCAAATACCATTCGAAGCGGTAAATGACTGAATGAATGATTAATTTTCAATTGTTTTTCTAAGCTTTAAAATTGACAAAAAATAATCATTGGTGAAGGTGTCTATGGAAGCTTGATCGGCTGCTGTGGTCTTTTTTATAGTTTTACTTAAAACCAGAGTGAGTGAGTGAGTGAATAGGGTTTAACGTCGCTTTCAACATTTTTTCAGCTATATCTTAAAACCAGATCTCTGATTAAAACCAGATATACAACAAATGCTCCCCATCTTAGTAGCGACAAGTCAGATGGGGAGCGTCCTTTTTAGGTCCAGTTTCAATCAGATTGTCCTTCATCTCGCATTTGCGATTCGCATATGCGTTGTCGCAACAAATTGAACAAGTTGCAAAAAGAAGTGGTGAACACACAATTCGCATTGCGTTGAGTATCGGTTGCGTTATAGCTTTGCGTTGCCGTTGGAATTGGGAATTTTCCATTTTTTGACGCGCTGCACAGGCCTATGCATTGCCTTTGGAAGGTCAAGGACATTATTATGCACACTTTGGCGCCTACTTGGTGCTGAATTACCATACGTTATGTTATTTAAATTAGGTATAGGCATATACGCAGCCTCCATCGCAGCCAAAGGACGCATATGGTGAATGCACGGACAAATGCGTTGTCGCGAGCGCTGCCGCCTGCGCCAACGCAACGGCTCTGGTGTATTCCTACCCTAAATGAGCTCCGTCCGTCGGTCAATTCGTACGAGCGTCGTAAAAGAGAAACCACAACGAATTGAACCGAAATTAGCATGATTTCTGATCCTGTACCTGGATTCATTTTGAGACATTCTCATTAGTAGTTATGCCTTGCCGTGTAAGCTGATCACGTGGCAACGTGGGACATTACGGCGAGAAAGTATGAATTACAACACATATAAGGGAAGCCACTTCATTCACGTTGGCGCGGCATGCACATCCACAGGTAACAGTCCTTGGGTAGATAGAAGAGGAGATGGGGGGGGGGGGGTCTCTTAATACGTACGATTAGGCTGGAAATTCGACTGGAAATAAAATAACAAATCACAAGATGGTTTCATACAAGTGGGAAGAGGTCAACAGTTTCAGCATTAAACGCCACAAAAAAGTGATTGAAAAATTTGAAAAATAAAGGTGAAAGATGAAGAAGTCATATAACCCCACAAGTAAATATTCTGATTGCATATATAAAATATCACAAAACCCGCTCCCCCCCCCCCCTGGGTACGGGTGATGATTTGTATCTTAGCCACGCTTTATTGTAGATGTTCTTCTGGACATCTTGGACGACGTGCTTACACGGCCCCTAGCACTGACTTGAGCGATATTAGATACAAATATGCAAGGGCAATGTTGTAATCAATCCAGGTAAACCATGACGGTAGGCTACCATATAGAAGTGACGTGTGAAAAACTCGTGCGAAATGTTCGCCGTAGTAACCCAATCACGACAATTTCTGAATTTTCACTTCGACAATGACTGGCGTTTGATTCACGGATATTAACACCTTCGCAAAGCACGATTTTTTTATATTTTCTACCGACCAACAAAGCCAGTCTTTTCGGCAGGAGTAAACATTTGATGCTGATGATTACCACGGAAACTGTCTGAAAATGATGCCATAAATGGATACTGTTTCCCGATAATGTTTACCATTAATCCATGCTACCCTTTGTAATTATTGTGGGCGCGATTTTGAAATTGCTTCATCGGGCTAGCCACCTGATTGGCAAAAAATGTAGCTTGAAATTCGCACAGGATTTATATAGCGCTGAAGTCAGATATAATATTCCGTGATATTATATCTCAGTTTAGTGAGATTGTGTTGTAATAGCCAGATTAAGTCGTCTTTTGGAAAATGATGACTATGCGACCGTTAGATAAAAGAATGGGAAATATTAGTAGATTGCAAGTTCTTATTATGTTCTTTGCATGAAATCCTCATCACCGACCATTGTTCTTTATCCAAATTAATTTCTAAGTCATTCTCTAGAGTCTGCATCTCAGTCATGCATTGATTGCGCCTGTTCATTTGAAGGCTATGGGAATGTAAAACACATGATACATGGAAGATGCTTAATTCTTCAGGATGTGCACTGTTAGCTTTTCTACGCGCTTCGATGATTTTCAGAGTTATGACCCTTTATTTCCCCATTTAAAAATTTCTTGTCTGATTCATATCTCGAATACTAGTTGAGGAAGAATTTGAATCTTACATGGAAGATACTTAATGACTTGTAGATTTGCACTAGCAGGTATATATTACCCTTATCATTGATTTTGTCCACAGATATGGCCCTTTTCCCGTCAGTTAAGAATTTCTTTTCTGGTCCATATCACGATTACTATTTGATGGACAACTTAGAAACGTACATGGAACAAGCATAGTACCGTGTAGATGTGCATGGTAAAATTTTGTATAATATAATTATATTCCTACATTGTGAAACACCCTGCCAGAAAATACTGGCTTTGGTGAGAATCGAACTCACGACTTAGGGTATACCGTCCCACTGCTCTACCAACTGAGCTACCGAGTCCAGTAGGGAACAGCTCGCTAATTCAATCCATTTCACAAGTACGCGGCATATCGCCACGATAACAAGTGGATTGTTCGATATATTTCGGAAGATACAATGTTTCGACTAATAATTCCAGTTATCTCCATGGATAAGTTATAATTATATTATAATTTATCCCTGAAGAGGACTGAAGCAATTCTTTATCGCGTTCTGATAATTTGAGTCATAGTTATGATACTTTGCATAGTAAGCTGTTTTGGTATTTATCCGTTTATTTTAGATATTATTTTTTTACATCCAAAATAAATGTGCGCCGTTCCGGTAGTTATTCATTTATATTTGATATAAAAAAAATCATTATTCGATATCAAAAGTTCTTTTTGTGATATCAAAAGCTCACTTTTTGATACCAAAATATCTATTTTTGGCATTCAAATATAGTAACGAAAATAAATTAATCATTGCATCATCCACTTGCTATACAGGAGAGAATTCCGCCGTTTTGGTATTTAGTGAATTAGTTTTTTATATAAAAAGAAAAAAACCCCGAATAAATACCAAAACGGCTTGCCATAAATTGACTTTATCCGTCAGCATACACGTATTACATTCGTGGCGTGGTTATAGGGCTTCCCGAACAACCTTGGATCTTGCTTACTGCATGCTTATAGTACAATGTGGATATTTCTTATTGTGCCTTTTCCTCAACTTTGACCAAAACTCTTTCATATTTCCCACTATTCCCCGAGAAGTGCTACCCTGTGGTACGACGTAAAAAAATTGGTGCTCCCAATGCCATATCTGCTTCACTCTATTCTGTACCTCATGTACAGAGATGAACAAGACCAATTTCAATGCTGTACACTGCACCGGATGGAGCTCATGTGCAAAGCCTATTCTCTCTGCTGGAAATTGCTTTCCGCCTCGACCGAACAATAGTATCAGCTTTAATGGCATCCTATATTGATATCGTTTTACTCCTGTTGAGAGCACGGCGGCGTAGAACAAACAAATGTGACCGACTTGAACCTTTCGCAAAATGGACGAAGTAAGCGGGGGAGTCTCGGTCATCCTAAGATTGACCGGAGGTACTATTTATTTAAATTTCCCATGTTCATAGTCCGAGTCCGTTCAAGATGACCGGTATACGGATTTATGTGTGTCGGTATTGCTACGTTCTTCCCCGATGGAGTTGACTGATCATTGATACAATGCTTTCGTCAACCCCAGAGGTATTAATTTTAATTCCGCTCATTCAAAATACAATTCATCAAGAGCAGTTGTTATTATCTTGACAGGAGCTCGTGGCCTCATCATTTTGACCTTTGACCTTGTAGATGGACTATGAAATCTACCAATGTGCCCATCCCCGCACTGGGATATTACCGTACTCTTGTTACCAGCGTTTTTACAGAACCGAACCCAATGCCGATTATGCGTATCTATATTTATGGCACGAGGCCGGCTTTACCCCAAAATTCTGACAGTGTTACCGGTGCATTAAGGTGCAGGACTGGTTATTATTGTCTCGCATGCTATTTAGCAGATCTGCTACTTCGCAAATAATTTCTAAAATCAGTGATATTTAGAAAGGTGCTAGTTAGCACTTTGACTTGCCTGTTCCCAAAGGAAATATATTGTATAATTAGTACAAATGCTAAATATTGAATTTTTTTTTTCTATATTGCAGCTAGCAGAAATATTCAATATTCATGATAACTCGCAAACGCAAATTGTCGGATTGCCTCTCATGAAAGAAAATATATTGTATAATTAGCACAAATGCTAAATATTGAATATTTTTTTCTAAATTGCAGCCATGATAAATATTGAATATTTCTTCTAACTCGCAGCTCCAAAATGTCCGACTGCCTCTCCTTAAAGAAATTATATTGTATAATTAGCACAAATGCTACATATTTTCAAACTTGCGTGGGCTGGTGAATAAGGAGGTTTAAGGCAGTTCCAATTACACATTCTTTGCTGGTTTGTGCAACTCCTCTGACAATAACAGGGATTATTCTATCGTTCTTCCTGGTTAAACAAGGCGCATGCGCTGGTATATAAGGATTTTTAAGACAGTCGCAAGTACATTTTCATTTGTGGTCTGTGCAACTTCACTCAAACAATAATAGATTATTCTATCGTTCTTCCTGGTTAAACAACGCGCATGTGCTGGTATATAGGCTGTTTAAGACAGTTTCAGGTAAAGCTTGATTAGTGCCTACAGAACGGGCAATATAAAGGCAACCTCACTGATGCAGACAGCTGACATGCATTCAGACTTACTGGCACAACAAACCAATCATTCAACGATGACCGAAGGTGTTTCGGACACAATCGTTCCCTTTCAATGTAATTTCGAAAGAAACAAAACGCCAAAAACAACATCTTCCTTTGGTCCTTGATTGCAACAATCAAATTATATTCTAATTAGATGATATTATAAAGGTGCTAAATATTGAATATATTGTCTTCTCTCCGAAAAGATTCTTCTGGATATTTAACTGCGAATCTCTTCTATTTAGCATAGATTATAAAAGTGCTAAATATTGAATATATTGTCTTTTTCCAGACGCCAGCTTCATTTTTGAGTGCGAATCTTTTCTAATTATATGATATTATAAAGGTGCTAAATATTGAATATATTGTCTTTTCCCAGACGCCAAATAGATATTTAACTGTGAGTCTCTTCTGATTAGACGATATTATCAAAGTGCTAAATATTCAATATATTGTCTGTTCTCAAACGTCACCTACATATTTAAATGCGAATCTTTTCTAATTATATGGTATTATAAAAGTGCTAAATATTGAATATATTGTCTTTTCCCAGACGCCAGCTACATATGTAAGTGCGAATATATTCTAATTAGATGATATTATAAAGGTGCTAAATATTGAATATATTGTCCTTTCTCCGACACGGTGTTACAGATATTTTAATGCGAATCTCTTCTAATTAGCGTATATTATAAAGTGCTAAATATTGAATATATTGTCTTTTCTCTGGATATGGTCTTGTGCATATTTAACTGCGAATCTCTTCTATTTAGTATAGATTATAAAAGTGCTGAATATTGAATATATTGTCTTTTCCCAGACGCCAGCTACATTTTTGAGTGCGAATCTTTTCTAATTATATGATATTATAAAGGTGCTAAATATTGAATATATTGTCTTTTCCCAGACGCCAAATAGATATTTAACTGTGAGTCTCTTCTGATTAGACGATATTATCAAAGTGCTAAATATTCAATATATTGTCTGTTCTCAAACGTCACCTACATATTTAAATGCGAATCTTTTCTAATTATATGATATTATAAAAGTGCTAAATATTGAATATATTGTCTTTTCCCAGACGCCAGCTACATATGTAAGTGCGAATATATTCTAATTAGATGATATTATAAAGGTGCTAAATATTGAATATATTGTCCTTTCTCCGACACGGTGTTACAGATATTTTAATGCGAATCTCTTCTAATTAGAGTAGATTATAAAAGTGCTAAATATTGAACATATTGTCTTTTCTCCGAAAAGGCTCTTGTGGAAATTTAACTGCGAATCTCTTCTATTTAGTATACATTATAAAAGTGCTAAATATTGAATATATTGTCCTTTCCCAGACGCCAGCTACATATGTAAGTGCGAATCTTTTCTAATTAGATGATATTATAAAGGTGCTAAATATTGAATATATTGTCTTTCTCGGACGCCAGCTAGATATTTAACTGCGAATCTCTTCTAATTAGATTATATGATCAAAGTGCTAAATATTCAATGTATTGTATGTTCTCAGACGACGGCTACATATTTATGTGCGAATCTATTTTAATTAGATAATATTATAAAGGTGCTAGATATTGAATATATTGTCCGATACGGTGTTACAGATATTTTATTGCGAATATATTCTAATTAGACTAGATTATAAAAGTGTTAAATATTGAATATAGATGCTATTAAAGTAACTGACTTTTCTGCCTACTACGGAGTTTAGCAAAAACTATCTGCACAATATTGCCAAGTATGCTATTTAGCACCATGTTAAAGCATTGGAAATTTGAAAAGTATCTAAAATAAAGCCAATCCTGCACCTAACTCTACCGGTGGGCACTCATTGTGCCGTGCAACTAGCTTCCTCGCATCTCCCTCTACATGCTGCATTGTTATTAGCATAGCAATCTTCCCCTATCGTCTCAGTTAGCTCTGACGACGTTCTCACCCTCGCATTCACGAGTTCTCACCCTCGCATTCACGAGTTCTCACCCTCGCATTCACGAGTTCTCACCCTCGTATTCACGAGTTCTCACCCTCGCATTCACGAGTTCTCACCCTCGCATTCACGAGTTCTCACCCTCGGATTCTCGCCTTCTCGCGTTATTGCGTTATGAACCCATTGTATGCATAACTTGAGAATGCGAGAACGTGAATGACTCCTATCGTCTTCCATATCACTTGTATCATTGCAGAGATGAGCAAACAGACATGAGGGCGCTAATTTGATTTTAATGAGGAGGACCAATATGATAAAGCTGATTCACTAGGCAGTAGTTCCACATTTCCTTCACGTTTGACGGATTTATTACTGCCTACTCGGTAATTCTGACTAACTGTTCCCCATCAGAGTATCGATATAATAGCCTGTTTACTTATCAAGTTTATCGACATAATTCAGGTAAAACATGCGTGATCTGCACCGGTGAATGCAATATGAATGTAACGAAAACATTTGTTGATTTAAGCTTGGATTCCAGTTAACATTATCAGGGTGAATGTTTATTACCAGGTCATAATTGGTAGCTGTACTGGAAATGTTAACGTATGTTATTACACTATATTATCTTCTGGTTTTTTCCATTTTTCGGACGGGCAAATTTAGGTGAAAACAGAATTGGCAGTACGCCAGTGTAGTTGCCGTAGCTACAGGCGACTCCGAACTTGAGTCATTACATTCACAATATCACTTGCGTTGTGAATAGCTTTATTTTGTTTCAGAGCATGTTAACCCTATCTGGTCTGGGGGAGGCTCTACCCTGAAACTTTGAACCACAGCTCCAGAACGCAGGGAAACAGAGCTGAAAATTTCCGACTTTGCCTCGAATCTTATTGAAGTCATTTTGACATTATTTGCATAATCATGGATGCAAAAGATCATGGGTAAATTAAAATGATGTCTACATGTATGAGTTGTCCTCAGAATATTGTGTTTTGGTATTTTCTGTCCATTTTTCTTGCCTTAACCCTACCTGGCCTGGGGGGGGGCACTTTCTGCCCCCACCCCCCTGTTGGTTTTTTGCTTGTATCTCCGGAACGACAAAAAATCGAGAGCTGAAACTCCCTGACTTTTTCGATTATCCTATTGGGGTCATTTTGAGTCTATTTGCATGACCCCCCGAGCAAAGGATCATGGGTAAATTCAAAATGGCGGCCATGTGGGGGTACCAGAAAAGTGAAGTTTTCGCCATATTTCTTCAAAAATTACGCAAAAAATCAGCAAGTTGATTCAACGCGATTCGATGCATTTTTCTGAAACATATGTCTTAGCATCACCAAAAAACACCCCCTGATTTGTTCATATCAGATTATTATTTACTAATTTATCATGCAGTTTTTGCGAAGAAAAAACAAAAATAAAAAAATCGACGAATTTGACCGAAAATCGTCCAAAAATGCTCTTTTTGAAAATGACGTCACAGTGACGTCATCATGGCGGCCATGTTGGATTTTTTTTCACATTTTCCGATAGAGCTTGACCCAAAGATATAGTGTGATAAATTTCAGACTTCTAGCCTTAGCGATAGCGAAAATATATAGGGGGGGGGGGGGGCATTTTCCGCCTCCCCCCCCCCAGGCTGCGATACACCCCAAATCGCCCAGGGCAGATAGGGTTAAAGGGCACGAAAGAATTTCATTTTGCATAACCTATTTATTCTCTATCATTATTAGTTTTCTGTGGAAGCATTATCTCGGATCCCGATGTAATAGTCCAATGAAAACGCAGAATTATCTCGGAGCCCGAGATTATCGGAACCCGGGATATTTATCTCGGACTCCGAAATAATCGTCCAATGAGAATGCAGAATTATCTCGGACCCCGAGATAATCGTCCAATGATATTACAGAATTATCTCGGACCTCAAGATGCTTTTCTCGTTTCTGAGACATAATTAGCTTATAAAATTTGTTTGTTTTAGTAAATACGAAATGCTCAGGGCAAAATACAAGCGTAGCATTCAGGATCTGTTACGCCTGGATATATGGATGAATGGGCACAATATTATACGAGATTTTTTCAAGATTTTCAAGAAATCTACCCGGAGTTGATTCAAGGAATGCCATTATAAATATATATATAAATGAAAATCCCTTGATTATGGACAGGGGTGGGTGAAGGGGGGAATTGGCACTTATTAAAGGGTATCCTCAATACAATTTTCAAATAGCTGTACACTATGGGAATACGTAATTTAATGTTTACTGAGAAGTATAATTTTTTTTTTTTAAAATTGTCTGAAAGAGGAGGAAATGACCACGGAACACACTATTTTTGAAACAGAGGAAAGTCAGTGGCGTCACACCTGTGTCCTCAGCGAGGGAACATGCCAGACACATTCCATATTGAGAGGCTTGAATTGTTTGATCAGTTGGGAACATCTTTTCATAATTTTCCAAAGCTTGACCACGCATACAAGTAGAGTTATAGCAAAATAATAGTCCAGATAAATAATTTCCTCATAAATTTAACTAATATGTGTAACTTAGGGGGCTAACTTGACCACGAATAAAACATTGCAAGCAGTCCTATATTTACAGTACTGGTACAGACAGTGGACAAATCAGCAACAGCGAATATCACTGCTCCATTTATTAGATTCTTATGTCGACATTTTAGCTAATATTTATTAGTTAAGCCATATCTACAATAAAACATACGGTATATTTTGTATCGGTCTATCTCTCTATCTTATCTCTGTAGCCTCTGTGCTACGCGGCTAGCCTATATTAGCCCTATTCAAGGATCCGTCTGACAATACCTCGAATTGAGAGGCGAGCTCTCTTGTGTTGGAGGTACAATTGTCACCGTTTGAATATGCATAATTATGTGACAGGAATTTTTTCCCCGATTTGGTGGGTTTCACATGAGATAGTCTACTTCCGTATAAAATTTCTACAAAATGGTGCCGATTCGTATTATGTTTCCATTGGCCGGTTATGATGAGGGAAAGAGATAATCATATCGGGGTCCGAGATAATCCGCACTTTCATTGGACTATTACCTCGGGGTCGGTGATAATTATATCGGGGTCCGAGATAATTTTGGAAAAAAAATCCATTTCCTTGCCATGCTTCCATTTTCCGAGAGAAAAACCGAAAAATATAAAATCGAAAAATCGGTACAAAACTCGGCGAGTAGTCCATCCTCTTTTCCTCGAGTAATAGAACTGACTATTTGACTTTCTATCCATTTTTGTCGTTTTTAACCCTGTGTTTGCCCGTGTGGACTCAAAGCTGGAGCAATTTTCAAACGTGGACTCCAGCTTGAAGTTCTATGCTTTTTATGTTTTGTATTATTGCAGTGTAGATGCATCTTCAATAAAACAGTGAGCGTGTTCCTAACAGTGGATATCGCTCCCGGAAACTGACGAAAAGCAGACTGAAATAACTTTAAGGTGAGTTGCGTTGAGCAGATGGATCCCATACTTAATATCGATAATGACGAAATTCGAACAGTATAATGAAGCCATATAACACACAAGTCGGATCTTTCCAGTCATTGAATGATCGATGCCATTTTTATTATTCTATATTCGAAAATCTTCCGCCAAAGAGCACAACTGGCATATGGAAAGTAATATAAACTATGCGTGAGAACAGTAAAATATCGCCATCAGGCGAGAGGTCTGCTGATGGAGACCTTCTTTGTCAGCACTTTCTAGGATCATTAAAGGAATATTCCCCATCTCCACTGAAGGAACAGAACAGAGTTCCGAAGCATTGATATCCGTTTTATCACAATATATCTCTCTGAAAATGTGTGATTAATCTTCCCCTTCAGAGCGGGAATTCTCTACGGTCAGTGGAAGTACAGGTAATGTTTGGAAGCGCTGACTATGTTACGGGAATCGCTGTAGAACTTTCCAAGACAATAAGCACAGCGTATGAATACAAAACAAGGTCAACATGGCACTGTAGATCAGTGTTGGTCTGTCCAGGATGACACCGCCCATTAAAATGTGAGGAAAACTGCGGGGATTATTTCGCGATGACATGCTTGGAAGTAGATAAGGGTATTGGTTTAAAAGGATGAATGCTAATAACAAAGATAGGTAGAATACTTTAAAGATAATTCACTTGCGACGATGTAGATATATTTGCTCAGAGACCGTTAAATGTGTCCTGTGCATATTAAGTTGTATGTTTAAGTGATAAAACTTGTACTCCGCCTCTGTGTACATATGTATAGATGATGATTTGAAGGAAGCTTAAATTCCTGGTTTCCAGATTTTGGATTTTCTTTACATTACCTCAGTCTTCCTGCAATATCGATATGTGAGGAATTATGACAATATTTTGACCAGCGTCAGTATTTTACTTCAAACGCAAACTTTGAGATTCCTTATGCTGAGTGTAGTGATCGAAATTTATTCCCATATAATGGAAAATAAATCATATATTTCCACAACAGTAGTAGAATGTTGTGATTAATGCAGATACACCGCGGGGAACTATATTTCTCCATTTTATAGGTCAGCTGAGATATTCTGTATAATGAACCTAGACAGTGTTGGAAATATTGCCTCTATTTTTCACATAAAGTAAACGATAAGCATTGCATCGCTGAAGTAGGAAATTAATCATACCTTTCGAGAGAAAGTGATGAAGTGACAAAATGTATATCAGTGCTCTGGGCTACAATATTTTGTTCTCTTATTAGAGAGCGGACAAATTCTTTAACGGTGTCGGACAGTGCTGACAAAAATATTTGCCTCCACCAGAATGGCCTCTCGTCTGATGGCGATATTTTAACGTTCTCACTCATAGTTTATGGAATTTATTAGTATCCATATGTTATTTTTGTGAAATTTTTGGACAGAGAATTATAATAATAATGTCATCCATCATTTGACGACTGGAATCATCCGTCTCGTGTATGTTCGTTATATGGCTTCATGACTGCTCAAATTTTGTCATTGGGTTGTGCAGGATCCCAAAGCACAACATAAGTCGTTTCTTTTAGTGTCCGTTTCTAGTTCGGGTATACTTACCAGTGATAACAATGAGCTTTCTTGCAGGCTTATGTAAACTTGTGGGCATTTTAGCTTCATTTTTGGCAACAAGCCTAAATTAACTCTATAATTTATGTAGATCTAGAATTTTGATGTTACCATTTTTTTCGCATCAACATCTGGGTGACAATTTGGATTTTAGAATGGCCGCCATTTGAAGAATATTTCGTCAATATATCATTTCCTAAACGACTTATGAACATTAATCCAGTGGTTTATTCCCGCATTTACATGACCAAGATTTAGCTAATGACACTGTAAACTTGGCGGCCAAATGGCGGCCATCTTAGACTTCAAGACATCTGCCATCTGAAACTCATTTCCCTCAACATATTCCTAGCAAATCGCGCGACAAATTTTATTTCCATTGGCTACATCCATATCTTCAGGAGCCAAGTGTCATATGGTGGCACCATTGTATTTCAAGATGGTTGCCATTGGAAACTTATTTTGATCAATATAGTCTAACCTAAACCATTATGAACTTGATTCCAGTGGCTTTACCAACGTTCCGAGTGTTAAACTTCAGATGATGGCGGAACAGACATACTTCAGTGGAGTCCAATTTGGATTTCAATATAGTCACAATTTGCAATCTTTTCTTGTCAATATCTTATTTGTCTGAATCAGTCAGGTAGGCAAGACCTACATTTGTGGGCTCACATTATGTAGGTTCAATACACCAGATGGTGCCACAATATAATCCATCTATCATTTATCGATGAACATATATCCCGTTGATTTTTTATGACTGTCTCGTCTATATATACTTCCCATATTCTGTATAAACAATCTAATTTTTATTTTGCGAACAAGTTCTGAAACACTTGCTTGAAAGTTTCACTTTCCCAAATTTTCCATTAACTTTTCGGATAAACGTCTGACAAACTAGACAGCTTCTTTCCCGTACAAGTTTTTGCCATCGTTCATAGTAGAACAAGAATGTTCAGCGTTTGACTTCCAGAAATGATGACATGTATTTTCTCTAACTGTGATTCAAATCGGAACCGGTAGAGACAGACAACTTTATCAGGTCGTCTGCTATTTATGCTCCATTACTCACCCCTAAGTTCTCATAGTAACAATTGCAAAACATCATGTTTCATAAAAAAGAAGAGTCGGCCATTTGACTGACAATAGTTTGTCATGGAGCATTTACATGTAAGACATTCCTATTGGATTTTGAAATGTCATGAGAGTTGGATGGCATAAGATTTTGATATATCCTCTAGAGCTTGGATCATATAGGCTCTGACTTTTGGTCAAGGGCATATTCCCAATTCCCGTGATTGACGCTGTTTCACGCTCTAGTGCAGGTGATTTTGATATTTTGACAGTTCCAAACTGGTATCAGCACTATGATGAACATGTATGAAGCAACGATATGTATATCATCGTCTAGATACTCTGAGATTTCCAACAGGATGTAATATGATCAAAACATTTTTCTGGATATTCCTCATTCTCGTATGCCAAAGACAGACAATAATTTTCCTAATGGTACAGTTCCGCCGATACGGTACAGAGAGTTAAGCAGAGACAATATACTTGTTGCAGACCAGAAGTATTGGCAGTCAATCAAAAGTTCAACGACAGAAGTACGACACTGTAGGGATACATCTGACTTACTACAATGAAGATCTGATTGCGAATGCGAAGGAACATTACCAGTGGGCATCGAAGAGATAATGTGCAGTAATGTGCAGTAATGTGCCAGAATGAACAGTAACCCCGATAACAGCTTCTGACAAGACAGGACACATAGAAGGAGAGAGAAAGCTGGCATTTCTTGAAGCCATCCCAATTGTACTATGGACTATATGGGCAAGTTCAATAAATGGACCGTGATTTCCGAAACTATTTACATAAACGTTCCTCCTGTATTATGCCAAGTTAATCTCAACCCTTCAAGTACGATGCTGTTCCAGGATTTGTTCATGCAAGCTAAAATGTTATTGTTGGAAGAGAATATCTATGGACAATCATGAAAAACCAACATGGATACGAGCATCTTTATTTGCACGATCGCATGGATTGCCCTGGAACATGCAAGTGTAGCCATTAGAACAAACTTCGGGACTGATTGAGGTAAAAGATATGGGCAAATGTCATTTTTAAACTGTGGCTATGGCAGAATCCAAGAGGGCGGCCATTACAAAGCGTTGGTTATTCCACCATCTGGAGCTTTGGTCCTAGAAACTGGTCGATGTCGCCACTGGAATAAAGGTCATAACATGAAATAAAGCGATATTAACAAAAATAGTCTTAACAAAGTGGCCATTTTGAAATTCAAGATTCAAAATGGCCACTTGATTATTTGACAAAGGCCAAACGTCCAAATATGTACACAAGTAGAAAATCACACATTGATCTGATGGGACCAGGCTGTAGACTAGAATCTCATGATCCGTATAGGTAACACGATATGAAAAAAAATGGGTCTCAGATGATGATCATATTGAAATCCACAATGGTGGAAATTAAGAAGCTATTCGCAAAGAGACCATGGTGACACTATCTTATACCTAGGCCCTGAAAATATGGGTTCATTTACTGGACTAAAATGAATACCGCGTACACAGTTGCAATTAGATTCAGATGGTGGGCATCTTGGAATGTAGGATGACCGCTATCACATGTGGCCAAGACGTCTCAATGTCCCACCATCCGGAGCATTGACCCTGAATATGTGGCTCTAACCTGGATAATTTAAGCACACTTTTTCAGGAAATATTGATAAAGATAGGTTTCAGATCGTCGGCTATTTTGAAATACAAAATGGCCACCCTAGAGGTTAATGAAAAATATGGCAACATCGAAACTCCTGACTTGAGTTCGCTGAACAGTAAGCCGAAGATTCTCACCAGAATGGCCATGGCGTATTTTCTTAAATAATCCGGTAAATATCACTTTTATACGACTACAGCTCACATAGTAAATGTTTTAACTATGCAGGTTGACGTACTTATAAGTGCAGGTGGTGGGCACATGAACAGTTTCAAAGTGTGTTAAATTGAAAATGCCAGCTTTTGCTATTTTTTTCGTTATGGGATGATTTCATGCGATGTCGTTTTCACAGAAAGTAAAATGTGTAGTAAAATGTAATTTTCCTGAATGCTGCAGGTGCACTTTATTTAAAATCACTGATGTTTTACACATTAAGAATTATTCAGTCACGTTTAGATGAGAAGAAAATTGATGACAGGCCAAAAAAAGATTCGCCCAAGGGGAGAAAACTCTATTGGTAAAAATATTAAAAGTGAAAGCGGAATTGATGAAATTCACCCTTACCCAAAATATGGACATTTGAAACAGATCACTTTATTTTTATAACCGCCGCATCTGCACAATCTGAGAACAATCAATTTAGCCATCCTAAATGAGTAACTGTTCCGTACCCTCTCTACACAGATTTTAGAAATATCTTACCCTTGGTGCCAAGAATGGATCAAAAATGCCCACAAACTCCAAAATTTATCGAAAGGGCCGTGAACTACATGTATAAGTACGAAGTGAACAATTTGAGATACCGCATGAGTCAGGATAAGTATCTCGTCATTGTCGAGACAATCCTTACTATGTCATCTTAAACTTTAATCTTAAATTGCTCATGTCCACAGTCACAGTCCGGTATTGCTACGTTCTTCCCGGATGGAGTTGACCGATCATCGATACAGTGCTTTTATCGACACCAAAGGAATTAATTTTAATTCGGCTCAGCCAAAATACAACTCATCAGGAACAGTTGTTATTATCTTATGGCCTCATCATTATGACCCTTGACATTGTAGACAGACTATGAAATCTGCCAATATACTAATCTTCGCTCTGGAATATCACCATACGGAAGTTACCACAGTTGTTATAGAATCGGGTTCGTATATGTCATATTATATTCATGGCACGAGGCCGTAAAATGTCCTAGTTTATAAGATGATCCATATACCAATCTCAGAAGATCTTCATTTTCTTCCGGTCCGCATGCGTAGACAACCGTCCCTAATAACATTTTGGTAACGTTCAAATATACCCATGGACCCATACTCTGAGGATCAAATTCTGGGACAAATTATCTGGAAGAAACCTTCTCGAGGCTATGTGAACCGTTTCGTCTTGTTTTAGTCTAGACATGCAGGCACGCCAACGCTCACACAAAATCTGATCAAATATAAACACTTTCAAACATGTGAAGCACTTTCATTGTACCCAGGGGGCCAGAGGGCTAAAACTCAAAAGTCCTGCCGTAAAAGGTTGTTGGGTTTAAATATATTTTGTAGATACCCAGTAACACATGGACAACCAAGCCAACTTGCTCCTGGAAGCTTGTTATTGGCTACAATACATGTATCCTTGATAAAACCTTGGTTCTACAGACGATAGGGGAGGGGTTATGCAAATAACAATACGTTCCTTGGTGTGTACTTGTATGTCTATTATGAGGCATAAATACAATCACCATTAGGCAGTGAATATATTGAATTCAAAATATTCGATGTAATGTTAATAGGGTGACGTCACTTAGGGGTCATTTCCAAATGTCGGCTGAAAATCAAAATTCCCCACTTTTTCAATTTTTCAAGTTTTTTTATAGGTTAAATTACCGAGCCAAAGTGTATTAACTGTACGAGTTGTCCAACGCTGGCATAGTGATATATTTTCGAAAATTTAAATGTCCTAGTTTGAAGATTTCTAGAAGAAATGTGGGTTATATCGATGTCAGGGTATTTCTTGAAATGTAGATTTTCGAGCTACCGTCATATAATCATAACAGTTACTCCTAAGGCCTAAACATATTGCGAAAATACTAGTGTGCTAGCTATTTAGGAATACTTTTTTTATCCGAGACCATATCAAATGTACGATTGTTAGTCTCTTTAAATATGAAATATTTATTTATAGCTAAAATGGTCATTAACGAGGCTGGTATAATCCCAATTAGAGGACAGGTTAACCCTATACCTGGCCTGGGGGGGGGGACTTTTCTCTGCTGCTCCGAAACGACAAAACCGAGGAGGCTGAAACTTGGTGACTTTTAAGCTTATAGTATTGGGGTCATTTTGAGCCTATTTTTAATAACCCTCGGGCAAAGGATCATGGGTGAATTCAAAATGGCGGCCATGTGGTATCCGCGAAAGTCGTGTTTTTCAATCTTTTTGCTCCATTTCTTTACATTGTCCTTGCCTAAAAGGCCTTAAAAGTATTTTATTTATGCAAAACTAATTATTCTCTATTTTATTAGATTGATTTTGAGAGAAAAATCTGAAAAATGAAAATTTCGAAAAATCGCCCCCAAAAAGGCTGAAAAATGGCTTCCGAGAAGATTACGTCACTGTGACGTCATCATGGCGGCCATCTTGGATTTTTTGTACATTTTCCGGTAGAGCTTGAACCCAAGATACTGTATGGTAAGTGGTAGAGAAAATATATAGGGAGTCGTGATCTCACTATCACGAAGGCATGACTCTCTGTTAAGAATGCCGTTAGTTCTAACATACCATAATTCAGCATCTTTCAATTTGTTAGAAATGTTTCTTCTTTCTTATTCATATAATTGAATATATCAGTGACACTGACACGCACTGGGGGGAACAGCTATATTTGTTTACTAGTTTGCCACTAGACTATAATTTCCATCGTTCTATTCAATTGTTTACAAGACAACGGACATAACACAAGTGATATGAAATATATATCGTTCAACTTGGAAGTCTTACACACTATGACCATAAGATAAGTGGTGGTTCTATTAGTTGACTGGTTAACTGGGCCAAATCGATAAACAGGAAGTGGCAATCACAGAATCTGTTTGGATAGATGGTATTATGAAAGAAACATTGAAGCAAATTTGTCTACTTCATTCATCACAATACTTGATTTAGAAGAAAACAGATCAATGAAGACTCTGTGACATAGTTTGTGTCGTTTTTTTTTCTATCTGGCGGCCACATAGTTCATCGTTTTCCTACAGATGACTTGGCGAACCTCAATTCGCAAGAAGTTTTAGCAAATCTTCAGAATAAATTCGTCATAGTCCCAGCAGACAAAGCTCCAAATAATATAATATTCATATATAAATATTACTATTACCAGGTGCTGGTTAAAGAATTGAGTGTAGACATATCATCATCAATACGTCTACTTACTCCCTAACTTCAGTTACTCTGAAAGATTTATTTAGCAATCACAAAATGTTTCTCAGGGAAAGAGGTATTTGTCTTCCAACCAATCATAACGACATACCAAAAGTATACGGGACTCCCAAAATGCATAAATCACCATACGAAGCTAGATTCATAGCTGGTTCTAGAATCTGCATCACCAAGCTTCTTTCAACCCTATTGACGAGGGCCCATCAGGAGGTAAAAGCATTTTGGGAAAGGTATTGCGCCACTATTTCTAAAAAAGTTGAATGTATGTGGATATTGAAAAGCTCAAAATGTCTTACGGAAGAGCTTGATGCTAAAGGTCACATACCGTACAGACATGTATCCACATGGGGTTTCACGGCTTTCTATACTACAATCCCTCATCAGGACCTTATTGACCTTCTGAGTTCATTAATAGTATCTGTGTTCAAGAAAACTGACCATAGATATATTAATGTCGGAAGCCATAAAGCATTCTTTAGCTCTACTGCATACAAGATATATCATTCATGGGATGTTTCTTTGTTTATAGAGTTGCTTGAATTTCTCATTAAAAATATCTATGTGAAATTTGGCAACACAATATGTCACCAGCATATAGGTATTCCAATGGGTACTAATGGTGCACCCCTGTTGGCTGACCTGTATCTGCCCTACAGGCACATCATATTTAGATCTATATCTCTACAAAAATGAAGCGGGCATTCTCTCTGGTCGACTTTATGACAAAAGAGATGATTACAATTTCGACATTGTAAACTACCTCTATCTGGACAGTAATATACCAGAGGAACCTGCATTTGGGGTATACATATCTCGCCTAGTAGCACTTGCTATATCCTGTGTTAAATGTGACAAGTTTAATCAACGTCACAAAACATTGTTGCAGAAACTTATAAAACAGGGCTATTCCACCAAGCGCCTCCACTAAAAGTTTCTCAAATTTGGTGATACATATCGCATGCTGATAGCAAAATACGAGCGTTGCGCGCAAGATCTATGGCGGTACGTTTGGTAACTTGTGTCTAATTCCGATTAACCCGGGGCTAGGATCCGTATGAGTATATGTATTTCAAGATCCTCATAGTGCTCATATGAACAGTCACAACCAAAGCGTGACTGAGATACATCATACTCTAGATAACGACTTTACAACGTATATCATAAGGATTAAGAATACTGATCAGCGATACGGATTTGATATTTTTGAAACATCATGATGTCTTGCTGGCATCATTGAAAGCTGTTGACCGATTTCGTCTTGCAGGAAATTAGCCTAATTTTATGTATACTATAATTTATCATTTTAATTTGGTGCTAATGCTATTATATGAATTATGTCTTTTGCATTATGGACGCGAAGATTCTTTAATGGACGATGGCTGAATATTGAATGACGGACTAGACTCTTGTATTTTACATATTGATTTTCGCCTGTATCATTCCAGGTATGGGCAAACAGATATGGGTGGCTAATTTGATTATGACGAGAAGAACCGGTATGATAAAACTGATTTATTTAGGAGTTAATGACCGCCTTAGTGAACATTATCGTGTAATAATTTTTCGATGTTTAGTTTTTTGATGAGGTCTAAAACTAAACATCGAAAAATTATTACACGATAATATTCACTAAGAAGGTCATTAACTCCATTCTAACATGCAAAAGGATAAATACTTCCTCATTTCATAAGCGGAATGGCAAATTTTCTGCAAAGTTATCCAGTTTTGATGAGAGATTTCCGTGACTGGTTTGCAGGCCATGCTCACGCTTGCTGACCGTTCACGAGCTGCAGCTGTGTGAACTCCGCCCACTGCGCAGTAAATGAACCAATCGTCGTCAGCTTTGTAGCGCTGCGTCACAAGAATGAGACGTCACCAGTTCGGCACGTGAATGAAACAGATCACAACAAACAAATAAAGATTATCGTGTGATAATCTCCGTATGTTTTGAGGTCTGGAACAATCAGCTCACGACTATGACGTGGAGCATGTTAGAATAGGCAGTAGTCCAATATTTCCTTCACGTCTGACGGATTTATTACAGCTTACTCGGTAATTCTGACTAACTGTTCCCCATCAGAGTACCGATATAATAGCCTGTTTATTTATCAAGTTTATTGACATAATTCAGGTAAATCATGCAGGATCTGCTCCGGTGAATGCAATATGAATGCACCAAAATAACATTTGTTGATTTAAGCTTGGATTTCAATTAAGATTAATCAGGGTGAATGTGTATTATCGGGTCGGAATTGTTAGCTCTACTGGAAATGTTAACATATGTTCTTATTACACTCTGTATTATCCCCCGGTTATTCCCATTTTCCGGACGGGTACATTTATGTGAAAACATTCGCTACTGTATGCCACTCTCAACTCGAGCCATTACATGTATAATGATGAAATTGCGTTGTGAATAGCTGTTTTGGGTTTCAGAGCATGTTAACCCTATCTGGCCATGAGGAGGCTCCAACCTATGAAACTATTCACCACAGCTTCAGAACGAAGAGAAACAGAGAGCTGAAAATTTCTGACTTTGCCGCGAATCGTATTGACGCCATTTCTGACGTTATTGCAACATCTTGAGTGCAAAGAGGTAAAGTCAAAATGACGTCCATGAGGTGTCCTCAAAAAGTCGTGTTTTTGGTATTTTCTGTCCATTGTGGTTGCCTAAAAGGGCACGAAACCATTTTATTTTGCATAAACATTTTTTCTCTATCATAACTAGTTTTCCGAGAGAAAAACTCTTATATTAAAAATCGAAAAATAGCTTCCGAGAAGATGATGTCACTGTCACGTCATCGGTGCGGCCATCTTGGATTTCTTAAATACAGTTTCAGGTAGAGATTGATCCAAATATATACTATGGAAAGTGTCAACCCTCTACCTCGAGGGTAACGAAAGTAAATAGGAGGGGCGATCATTTCATTGGACCAAAATGATCACGTGAGCCCCCATATAATTCCGTATCCTGCCAGCGGAGCTTCTATACCGTCAGTAGTAGGTTATCTCCCTAGGTGGCAGTCAGATTCTCCAATGAAATCTACGGTAAAATTATATCCACCTGAGACTCGTATAGCGAACATCATAATTCTTCGAAACCGTCCGTCTCTTTGACACTGAAATATTGTTCGATCTGTGCACGAACGTCGATGTTCATTTCGTGAAAATAAACAAACGGAACGATTGAACCGACAGCAGTAAAGGGGCCCTTGTGTCCTTTGACCAATCAGAATTGAGAACGAAAGTAGGTCAAGTATGACGCGTTTGACGTCATCCTGTGACGTAATTAGGGCGTGGTTGTAAGAAACCGGTTTAACCGGTCGTAGGAAACCGGTTAAACCGGTTTAACCGGTCGTAAGAAACCGGTTTAACCGGTCGTAAGAAATCGGTTTAACCGGTCTTAAGAAACCGGTTTAAATAGGGCGGTATGGTGTCAGCCCCTTTGTTAGCAGCCCCTTTGTTAACTACCAATAAAAACATCACGTGACCCTTTGACGGCTATTAGGATAAAAGGAGAGAGTTTTCGAGTTCAGTGGTCTTTATATCTCCTACTAACCTCTCATTGTTATTTATTATTTATTTATTATTTATTTATTTATTCATTTATTTAGTTATATATTTAGCGCTGGAAAAGATGTTCAAAAACAAAGAAATGTACCGCGAAATTCAAATAAAACATTGAGTTGATGGGCCACGAAATCCGAATGGGAAGCGGTCCTTAAACTACAATTTCAATCAATCAAAAAAAAAGTTCAGTGGTCATATGCCTCTCACGCACGAAGGTGCGTTTTTACGTATTCGATCTCCTGTCTCGGTATACAATGGATGACGAGAAAACAGTTGAGGAAGGTAAGTTCGCATTATCAATCATTCCTTTGAGAACAAGCGGTTCGTTTCTTAAAAGATCTATTGCTCCAATCATAGCGTATGTTGAGAGGTCTTTCGTATATTATAGACTAACACAACACAATGTATTAGAGCAAATGCCATGTATAGTTATCTAACCGTGTGAGTTAAATTATGTACCTCGGAATGTCACAGCCGAGGGCACATCTATTATCCTTCTCTGGGCGCAACGGTCCATTGCACTTTAGCGAACGGTCTCCTTTGATACGTGCCGGTGTACACGGAAACGACATTCTTTCAGAAACACTCGAATTTTCTTAGTCTAAAACAGTTCGATAATCTAGGTTTATTATTTGTTAGGCCTTAAATATATATAAATGGGAGAATTTCTGTTAAATACTGTAAGGTTGGTCATACCGACGGTGCGTGTATAGTTAAATGACCGTGCGCGTTAAATTATGTACCTCGTATTGTCACAGCCGACCGCACATCTATTGTTCTTCTCTGTGCGCACCGGTCCATTAAGTGCAAAAAGTGATGTATTATGCGTCGATATTGGCATCAATACCATTCCATTCGCTACCCCTAACAGTCTCTGTACAAGGGAGAAAATTGAACTATGTTGCCGTGGACTAAACTAGGCCAACTGTTAGCTATGTACCTGTCTCTTTGCCCGAGTTACTGTGAGAATAAAAGAAACGTTTAACACTCTTTCTACCACAATTACTTCAAGACATTCGATAAACTCATATAACATAATTTGACAAAATCAAAGATAAATTTTTACCGTATTAGCGTCGCTAAAATTAAGGCCTCTCAACGTGTTATTTATCCGGCAACTTACACTATTGTGCAAGTCAGTAGCATTGTTTTACAAGTCACCAACACTCTAGCATTGTTTTACAATACAATACAGTAAACACACACGGTGAACATTGGTAATGATCGTTCACGATATGATGACTGTTTATATCGTGTTCCGACGAAGCGTAGCGTCCGCAAAAACGCCCGCAACGCCCGCAAGCGCCCGCAAAAGCGCCCGCAACGCCCATCAACTCAATGTTTTATTTGAATTTCGCGGTACATTTCTTTGTTTTTGAACATCTTTTCCAGCGCTAAATATATAGCTAAATAAATGAATAAATAAATAAATAATAAATAACAATGAGAGGTTAGTAGGAGATATAAAGACCACTGAACTCGAAAACTCTCTCCTTTTATCCTAATAGCCGTCAAAGGGTCACGTGATGTTTTTATTGTTAGTTAACAAAGGGCTGCTAACAAAGGGGCTAACACCATACCGCCCTATTTAAACCGGTTTCTTAAGACCGGTAAAACCGGTTTCTTACGACCGGTTAAACCGGTTTCTTACGACCGGTTAAACCGGTTTCTTACGACCGGTTTAACCGGTTTCTTACGACCGGTTAAACCGCTTTAACCGGTTTCTTAAGACCGGTTAAACCGGTTTCTTACGACCGATTGAACCGGTTTCTTACGACCGGTTAAACCGGTTTAACCGGTTTCTTACGACCGGTTAAACCGGTTTCTTACAACCACGCCCTAATTACGTCACAGGATGACGTCAAACGCGTCATACTCGACCTACTTTCGTTCTCAATTCTGATTGGTCAAAGGACACAAGGGCCCATTTACTACTACCGACACATTCCCCTCTGAGCGCAAAACAGTTATTATCGCATGTAATATAATATACAGCGTTGGTTAGTTATGCCCTTTGTATTCGTGAGTACAGAAAGTTATTTCGACTAATGATGTGTTAATGGGAGAATTATATAAAAAGGCCAATCACATGATTCTCGGTTCTGTTATGCCAGTGAGACTGTCGGGGGGGGAGTGGATCAGATTTCCATCGAATAGTTTCCAGGAAAATAACTCGTTGCAGAGTTGGTCAGGGAAATATATGGGGTCAGAACATTTTATATTGAGCTCGGCTGAAGCCTCGTCATATATTTCCATATCAATTGGGTCACTGACCAACTGTGTAACTTATAACATCCAGCGATCGTCCCAACTAATGTCAGTTGTCTCACCCTATAGCTTGCAACTTACCATTGATAAAAACTATTATTTCATTCGTTCTCTCTTTTTCCGGAGTAACTGAATTGACTATATGACTTTATATCCGTTTTTGTCGTGCTGAGCGTATGGACTCAAAGCTGGAACTCCACATCAGCAACTTTCAAACGTGGACTCCAGTTTGAAGCTCTATGCTTTTTTGTTCTGTATTATTGCAGTCGTCTTCAATAAAATAGTGAACCTGTTCCTAACAGTGAATATCACTCCCGGAAATTGGGGAAGGGCAGACGGAATTAGATGGAAACAACTTTAATGTGAGGTGTGTTGACCAGATGGATCCCATACATACCGGTACTATGGATAATGACGAAATTCGAGCGGTATAATGAAGCCATATAACTCGGTACACAAGTCGGATGTTTCCAGTCATTAAATGATCGATGCCATTTTGATTATTTTCAGACCGAAAATTCTCCGCCAAAGAGCAAAACTGGCATATGAAAAGTAATAAACTCAAGAAACTATGCGTGAGAACAGTAAAATATCGCCATCAGGCGAGAGGTCTGCTGATGGAGCCAATTTTTGTCAGCACTGTCTAGGATCATTAAAGAATTTCTCTCTTTTAAGGCAACAGAACAGAGTACCCCGAAGCACTGATATCCGTTTTATCAAAACGCATCTCTCTGAAAAATGTATGATTTATCTTCTGCTTCAGAGCGAGAATTCTCTATCATTATGGGCAGTGGAAGTAAAATCCATGTATGAAAGTGCTCACCATGTTACGGGAATCGCTGTAGAACTTTCGAAGAGAATAACCATAGTGTATGAATACAAAACAAGGTCAACATGGTACCTCGTAAATAAAATCAGAGCTTTTTAACGAATCCACTGACAGGCACTGTATACGAGTGTTGGTCTGTCCAAGATTACACCGCCATCAGAATGTGAGGAAAAGTGCGGGGTTTATCTCGTGTTGACATGCTTGGAAGTAGTTACACGATACTGTTTTAAAACGATACATACTGATCAGAATACGTTGTAGAATACTTTCGAATGGTTTCAGTTTCAACGGTATAGGTATACGTTCTCAGAGACCGTAAAATGTGTCATGTGCATATTAAGTGGTGGACATAATATGTAAATGATAAAATTTGTACTGCACCTCTGTGTACATATGTGGACATGATGAGTAACCCCGATGAAATAGTACTATAGTATACTGCAGTTTACTACATTAAACTGTAGTAGATTGTAGTGAACTATTATATACCATGATAATGTATACATGTACAAACTATTTTAACATTCTGAAAGGAATCAGAATTGACCGATGTTGAAAGATATGAATAACATAACACCAGCATCACATCATTAGTCGCATTGCCATACAGTAATCTTCTTGTCTTGTCCCCGTAAATTGTGTCTCCCAGTGAAGAAAGCTCGAGATGAATGTATTTGATACCCCGCACCGGTTCTCTGAAGCATGTAATAATGGACGACAACTGCACACTAAACTCAATGCGTAAATTCCTGTTTTTCATATTTTGGCTTGTGTTTACAATATCGTCCAGAGAGTATACCTCATTCTTTCTGCAATACTAGTATGGGGAAAATTATAAAAAAATGTTTTCCCCAGCGTCATGTATTCTTCTTTAAATGCAAACTCAAAATTTATGCTTATATAATGAAAAATAGATAATATATTCCCACATCAGAAGCAGAATGTTGTGATCAACGTAGAGACACCGCGGGAGACTATATTCTGTTATCTTATAGGCCTTCCGCGATATTCTATATGTATACTGAATCTAGACTGTGTTTGGAAATATTGTCTCAATTTTCACTCAAAGTAAACGATAATCAATGTACATCTGAAGTAGAAAATTAATCACACCTTTCCAGAGAAAGTGACGAAGTGACAAAACGTATAGCAATACTCTGGGGTACCATATTTTGTTTCTTTATTAGGGATCGGATATATTCTTTAACGGTCTAAGACAGTGCTGACAAAAATTATGTGCCTCCATCAAAATGGCCTCTCGTCTGATGTCGATATTTTACTGTTCTCGCTCATAGTTTATTGAATTTATTACTATCCATAGGTCGGTTGTGCTTTTTGTGGAATTTTCGAAGAGAGAATCATAACAACGTCATCGATGTCGTGTAATCTTGTGATCGAATTCTGTTATTAGGTTGTGTGTGAGAACCTGGAGCACAATACAAGTTGTTCACTTTGAAGTCCTGCAGTTTTCACTTGGACATACGTACATGTACCATTGATAACAATGAACTTTCTTGCAGGCGTATGTAAACTTGTGGGTATTTTGGGCCCATTGCTGGCAATAAGGCTAAATTATTTCTAAAATTTACGTAGATCACGAATTTCGTAATTTGGAATTTTTTGCATCAACCTCGAAGTTTGCAACAACCTCGGGGTGACCATTTTGGAATTCAAAATGAACGCCACCTGCGACCTATTATTGTCGATATCTCATTACCTAAACGAGTTATGAACATTATTCCAGTGGCTTTTGTCCTCATTTACATGGCCAAAAATTAGCCGGTGTCACTGTACACTACTTATTTAAATGGACGCCTTCTTAGAAATTTAAGATAGCCGCCATCTGAAACATATTTTTCTAAATATATTTATAAAAAAACGCGTGATGAATATTTCCCAGTGGCTACATTCACATCTTCTGGGGTAAGGCTTCATATGGTAGCTCCACAGACATCTCGTAACATCGACCAGCTTGTATCCCAAGATGGTCGACATTCGGAACTTATTCTGACCAATATAGCATTATCTAAACCCATTACGAACTTGACTCCAGTGGCCATACGCACGTTCCCAGAAGTAAATCTTTGGATGGAGGCGCAACAGACATTCTTTAATGGTGCCTTATTTGTATATACTCCCAGTAGTCTGTATAAACAATCTAGTTTTCATTTTGTGAACAATTTCTGGAACACTTGCTTGAACGTTTCGCTTTTCCAAATGTTCCATTAACTTTTTGAATAAACGCTTGCCAAACTAGACGGAGACTCACCCGTACCAAGTGTGTGCCATCGTTCAAAGTAGAACAAGAATGTTCAGCGTTTGACATCAAGAAATGATGACATGTATTTTCTCTAATTGTGATTCATGTCGGTACCGGTAGAGACAGGCAACTTTATCAGGGTATCTGCGCTTTATGCTTCATGTACTCACTACTGAGTTATCATACTAAGAATTGCAAAACATCCTTTTTCATAAACAGGAAGAGTCGACTATTTGGCCGACAATAGTTTGCCATGGAGGATTTAATACATTCCTATAGAATTTTGAAATTCCGTGAGAGTTCCATTCCATAGGATTTGGATGATGTAAGATTGACGCCCTAGTTCATGTGTTTCAAGCAGATCAAGCAGAGACATTAAACTTGCGGCACAAAAGTATTGGCGGTCAAATGAAAGTTCGACGACAGAAGTTCGGCTCTGTTGAGAGACATCTGTCTTACTGCTTGATCTGAGTCGAAGATCTGATCACGAACGCGGAACAGTATGACCAGTGGGCACGAGGAGATACTGTGTAGAAGCGTTATGACAACGCACGGTCCACGTTGTGCCAGAATGAATATCAGCCTTGATAAAGCGGCATGCCATAGCGGTTTCTGAAGCTAGCATTTTTGGAAGTCATCCCAATTGTAATATGGACTATATGACCTAGTTTAATCGATGGGCACTGCTTTCTGAACGGTTTACATAAACATAATAAAAAAGAATCGTCGATGCAAACGCCAAAACAGCAATTGTTGGGAGTGTAAAGGACTCGAGCTGTCGGCTTTCCATCTGTCGATAAACGACCCGGTTGCTGCTTGGAGCACATGCACCAAAGCGCCAATCAGCGCCAATCGTGGTAAATGGAAAGATGTGTTTAGAAGCATTACTTTGATAAAGCTATGACGGAAACCCAGGATAGGACTCATTAAATGGAGCGAAAATATCTATTCAAGAATTTCTTGAAGCCAATTATCTTCTGTTACAACAATGGTAAGACTTGGTGAGGAGCTATCTAAAACTCTGATCGTCGCTATATAGCTGAAATATTGATGAACGCGACGTTAAACCTTAATTCTCTCTCTCTCTCTCTCCTATCTCAAACTCTGGTTGGATAAATAAGGTTGAAGGGACCTTAGGAACTGTGAAAAAATTCAAGCAAGAGTGTACATGTGCAAATGGATGACATGATTATGTGGAACAATTGATCTACAAAAGGCTTCTGTTATTGTCCGAACAGAATGTCTATTGACAATGTCTATAGACAATATAGACAATCCCAACTGGAATACGCTCTTTGTTACCGCTAGATGAAGTTTTGCACGGTCGCATGCATTCTTCTAGAACATGGAAGTGTAGACATTAGAAAAATATTTTCGACTGATTCAGATAAAAGATATGGGCAAAAATATATTTTAAACGGTGGCTATCTTAGAATCCAAGAGTTACACCAATACAAAGCGTTGGTTATGCTACCATCTGGAGCTTTGGCCCTAGAAACTGATGGAGGTATTCATTCATTCATAAGCCGATATCAACAAAAGTAGTCCCAACAAAGTGACCAGTTTGAAATTCTAGATGGCAACGATACATTTTAATGATAAAAATGACAACATCGACATTCTCGATCTACATACAGCTGAGCCTTGACAAAGCCCAAACGTCCAAAACTATACACAAGTAGAAAATCGCACAGTGGTCTGATGGGACTAGGCTGTAGTCTGGAACCTCAGGATTGGAATAGGTGACATGATATCGAGAAAACTGGGTCTCAGATAGCGGCCGTATTGAAATCTCCTATAGTGGATATTAAGAGGTAATTCGCAAAGGTGTATATTAACAGACCATGGTTGTACTATCTCATACCTAGACCCTGAGGGCGTGGGTTCATCTATTGGACTAAAGTGAACACCTCGTATACAGTTGCAATTGGATTCAGATGAGAGCCATCTTGGCATGTATAACGGCCGTTATTACATGTGGCCATTGGCCCTGAATATGTGGATGTGACCTGCAGTGAAGGTAATCACACGCAACTTTTTGGAGGAATATTGAAAAAAATGATTTTGAGATTGACGGACTTCTTGAAATACAAACTTTCCACCCTAGATGTTGCTGAATTAATGGCAACATCGAAATTCTTGGGCCTAGTACACTGAACAGCAGACGCAAATTCCCATCAGATTTTCTTAAATCAGCAAAATCGTTGCATTGAAGCCCCGTAATACTCTTTATCTAATTAAATAGTCCGGTAAATGTCACTTTTAGATTAGTACAGATCACATAATCAGTTTTGAAACTATGCAGGTTGACGTGCTTATAAACGTAGGTGGTGCGCACTGAAAAGTTGCAAAGTGTGTCGATTTGAAAAAGCCAGCTTTTGTTGTTTTTGTCGTTATAAGCTGGTTTCTTGCAATATCGCCTTCACAGAAATCGAGCAATTGGAGGTACCCAAATGCAATTTTACTGAATGATGCAGATGGCTTTTATTTAAAATCACTCGTGTTTCACAAATGAAACTGTTTGGATGAGAGGACAATCGATGAAGTTCTTCCTTTTTGATCATTTTTATGCCACAGGCCGAAAGAAGACCCACCTATCAACATGGGGAGAACACTTATGCAAAATATGGACATTTGTAACGATTCTCTTACATTTTTATAATTGCTGCATCTACTTTCAGCTTCCACAGCTGGAAACTGTTAATTCAGCCAGCCTAAATGGGTATCTGTTCAGTGTCCTCTCTACCCAAATTTTAAAATAAATTTAGACTTCTTTCCAAGTATGGACACAACATCCCCACAAACGCCAAAATTGGTACATGTCTGTGGACTATAAGTATGAAGTAAAAAAAAATGAGATACCGCATGAGTCAGGATAAGCATCTCGTCATTCTGAAGAAAATTCTTGATATGCTGTCTTAAACCTACCCATGCACGGAGGGCCCATGGTGATCGAGTAGTCTAAGGCGCTTCGCTGGTGATCGCTAGCCTCATACCGCTGAACCGGCACGCGTTCGAGCACAGCTGGTGCATGTGTGACAGTTTGGGAGGTACTTGCCAAGGGCGGTGGATCTCTTCGGGTACTCCGACTTCCTCTACCATTCAAATTGCCTGCAACCATATGAGTGAAATAACCTGAAGTGTGACATTAAACCAAATCCCCCCCCCCCCCCTCCGCTACCGACATGGAGAGAGCGGATTCAGTTGCCCCATTAACCCCCTCACAGAGACCAGTTTTCGGAAGCAAAGAAAAAGCGAGAGCTGTAATTTCGATCTTGATAGCTTATCATGTTGGGGTGATTTTGATCCAGTTTGCATACATCCGCTCAGCCTCATGCGGAACATCATGGATAAGCCTGCCAATTGGCGGCCATGAGGGTTCATACAGAAAAGTGCATATTCGTAGTTTTGGTTCGAAATTCTTGTCTTTTTTCGCATAAAGCTGCCCAAGCTATTGGATCTCGCATCGGATAATTATTATGTAGTTTACTGCGGAAATAAATACATGAATAAAAGTTCGAAAAATCGTTGCGAAAAACAACTTTTCAAGGCGACGTCATCAATGCGGCCATGTTCTGGTGTTTTCCGAATGATATAGGGCGGTAATTTTCAGATTCAGCAACAATGATAATGAAAATATTCCCATCCGGATCATTCACTCCCAGTCTACGATGTAGCCCACGGACCAGGTAGAGTTGACCATGTCTTGAACGTCGTCGTCGGTATCCCAAAAGATTCAGTTTTCTCGAAAATCTGATCTGTTTACTAGCATTATCAGGTATAGCGAAGCACCTGGTGTCAGAACCTTCACAGACACGATAAATATTTGAACCAGTGAATTATCAGCTGTACACAATCTGTGAGCGTCGACTGAGTGTCTTGTATCTTATATATTGTTCACGTGTATGTCTTTAAGACACCACAGACACAAAAGTGCTCTTGTGTTTGCATGTGAACCCACAAATTGCACGCAATTAGGATCAAGTTGCGCCCGTTAAGCACTGTCGAAGTCATAAACGTACAAAATCAGCTACAAATACAAGCGACTAGTCCGTCATTAAATAATCAGCTGTCGTCCATTAAAGAATATCCGCGTCCATAACCCAAAAACCTATTCCATATAACAAGATTAGCGCCAAATTCAAAAAGACAATTATGGAAAAGATACAAATAGGCTTTTTTCCTACAAGAGAGAAGCAGTCAATAGTTGCCAGTGATGCCGTCAAGACAATATGCTGTTCCAAAAATATCAAATCCGTATCGTTGATCAGTATTCTCAATCCACATTATATTCGTTGTAAAGTCGTCATCTGGAAAATGACGTGTCTCAGTCACGCTTTGATTGTAACTGTTCATATGCACACCACGAGGATCTTGAAGTACATAGGTTCATACGGCCCCTAGCCCCGAGTTAAGCGGAATTCGACACAAGTTGCGAAATGTACCGCCATAGATCTTGCTACGCGCGTATTTTGCTATCAGCATGCGATATGTGTCGCTATATTTGAGAAACTTCGAGTCGAGGCGCTTGATGATATAATCATGTTTTACAAGTTTCTGCAATAAAAAAAGCACAAATTCTTCCATCAATCGGTGCATTTATCGAATTTTCAAGTGCGTATAATTGTAACGGAAGACACTCAACCATCGCCTGTACTAGCTTATAGCTAGCGGGAATTTCCATTTAGCTCAGTCGGTAGAGCGCTGGATTCGTAAGTCAGAGGTTTGGTGATCAAACCCTGTCGGGCGTCTCGTTCTTTACGTTGGTGTCGTGATCACTTGTTCATGTGCAAGAGCGTGCGGCGCTGGATCAGAGAACCTGGGTTGATTTCGGAAGGGAAGAAGATATAGGTTGGGAGGAGTGTAACGAGAGACACTCCTTTAAGGACTGTTGCACTCACAAATGTGCAAATTAAGCTACAAGCCGCAAACTTGTCCTGTAATCATTGCCTAGGTGTTCATTGATTATAAATTTATGTTAAGAAGATTATCATATTGACATCAATTAAAAACTGTTGACCGTTTCTCTCATGTCGGAAACAATCTTTTTTTTTATTATTTTTAATTCATACACACTTTGAATTGGTGACAACTGTCACACGAAATAGGTATTTGGATTACTGACGCGGAAATTCTTTTATGAACGACGGCTGAGCACTCGCTATTACGGTGAGCATCGTTTGCTACTTTTTCCGTTACTTATTATTTTAATACCTCGATCGATATATTTCAATATTTAATAAAGCCAGAACATATAGTTTAGAAAATTATTGTAAGTTCAGTTAAAGTACATTTTATTTTTACATTTAATTCAGAGTACATCATGTTCAAAAGTACTATTTTCACTTGTACCAGTGCTTGTAATACCTTATAGCCGGCGAAAATTTCCCTTGGCTCAGTCTGTAGGGCGCTGGTATGGCAAGTGATGAAGGGGGCCCCGGATCGAATCCTGAGGGCGCCTAAAACCTTCATGCTTTACATTGTTAAAGGCCCATTCTCACGGTGCGATTTGTAGTAACAACTTGTAGCATACAACTTAGTTGCATCGTGAGAACACTCGTACGATTTTTTAGTCGCACGCTACAAGTCGTATGAAATAGGGCAGGTCCTATTTCATGCGATTAGTTGCATGCTACAAATCGGGGGATTCCCCCGCCAAGTTGTTACTACAAATCGCATCGTGAGAATGGGGCTTAAGACAACACTGAACAGTGAGTCAGGACATCAAGTGTATTTTGACAGTTTTAAAAATCCTGTCCTACACCCCTATATGTGGGACAGAATTTTTAAAACTGTCAAAATACACTTGATGTCACTAAATCGTTATGAATGAAATATCGGCAGTGATGATGAAGTGATCAAATAATATAATATAAAAATACACCTGAAAATTCAATCTTGTTCATTTCGTTAAAGATGTGTTTGATATTGATAATCTATTCTTATTTATCATGCCTACGTTTGCATAAATCTGCCGATGTTTAACTAAAAAGTAATCTCCCTTGAATTCCTAGAACTCTCCTACGTGCAAACGTAAAAAAAAATTCAAGGTGAGGAAATGACCGCGACTGCGATTGTTGGCAGATCGTAATTATTACAGCACGTAATATTAGGGTGGGGAAAATGTCGCTGGGGAAAATGTCGTGGGGGAAAATGTCGGTGGGGAAAATGTCTCTGGGGGATAATGTCGGTACCCCGTAGGACAAAGCCCCCAGCGGACAAAACCTCCATAGACAAGCCCCCCCCCCCCCCCCCAGGACAAAACCCCGACTGGACATAACCCTCACCGGACATAACCCCCAGTGGACCAAACTCCCATCACATATTATTTCCAATCCTATTTTAACAATAAAAGAAATAACAATGTAAATGAAAATATCTCAAGACAAAGTTCAGGAGTTTTTCTAGCCGTTTTTTCATCGTGGTTACCACGAGGGGGAAAAAATATATTGAGTTCTGCAGAAAATTTGAGTTTTGCGATTTTTGCTGTTTGCGCGCATAGCGCGCACAAAAAAAATGGAGTTTTCTCACAATTTACCAGTTGTCAGTTGATAGGTTGTTTAGCATGACGAATGAAACGAATAAAACAAATGAGCCGTCACAGCTCGGACGCGACTCAAAAGCCGCCATTTTGGTTTACATTCTTGTACTGTCTTCCGACAATTTTTGACATCCACGTATAGATTCCGCACTTGAGTGAAGATTAATGGTCCACTCATTGTTTAGTAATTGTTTAGTGTACACCAGTCATTATAATCCTTATAGCTGAAATACACAAAAATGACAAGGATCATAGAGAATAGATATTTATGAATTTCTATATTAAAAATGTAAAAATTCTGTCTGAAATAGCTATTTTTGGGTGAGATGGGGGTTTTGTCCGACTTTTCAATTTTGGGGGGTTTTGTCCGTGGGTTTTTTGTCCTAGGGGGTTTTGTCCGTGGGTGTTTTGTCCTAGGGGGTTTTGTCCACTGGAGATTTTGTCCAGATCCCCACATATAGATATTCGGTTATTTCTGATCACGTTGGTCACAAAGGAAAATGTCGACCGCACATGTATATGCGATCATTGCAAGAAATTCTAAAGGAATTGGGAGGCATGACATTGTCGTTTGACATTTAGTTTAAAGGAATAGACAACATTTGGCAAACGTAAACTGCGACTGAAAGATCAATCCAAACAGTGCACAAAAATATTTTTTTCCTATTTTTGAGATTCTTTCTAACGAAGAAAAATACTCTCAAACATTGGAAAAATGACCAGATGTGTTGAATGAAGGGAGCCACCATCTTTATGGTTTAACCAATGAGCGGCCGAGTGATATTCACGTGACAACTAGCTCATGACGTCAAAGGGCCACTCTGCTGTTAGAGAGCAAACATGGCAGCAAGTGATTTTCAACTTTTTCCAAGGGTCCGACGCCTTGCATTTTCGGGAGTTTTAACCTGACTGATGACAATGACTGGCTGGGCCAAACCATGCTTTCATCTACGCAGCTTGGGGCCAGTGTCGAGGGATACAACTTAGTGTCAGGCGTGTTCGAGCCCATTGAAGACGATCTACCCTAGAAATCGGTCGAGGATGCATGTACCGTAGAAGCCGGCCGGGTCGCGGGTTTCGTTTAATCGGCTCTGCTGTGAGATGTCCTGTTAGGAAACGATCAGACGAGCACATGTGCAAGTGCTGACATTAGCTGACAAGGATTTATTCCATAAACTTTCTCAGGTAAATTTTCTCGCACGCTAGATATTTGGGTGGGTGTTTAACGGCCGTGTCATGCTGGACAGTTTCTTTCGGTAACAGTTCAACGGTGAGAAAAATCTCCGGATAATCTTTTCCCGGAAAAACGGCCATCCAGCAGGGGCAGATTTAGTTTCGTTTTCTGGCTAAGTGCCGGTCTTTGTTGAGGCTCGATTCTTTGAACTGGTAACACAGAAATCATAATTATTCCCATTCTCGGTTACATTAAACAATCTCAGTGAGTTACTGCCGAATTATGTTGACGCATGTTGGCGTAGCCATCAGCTGAAAAGGATTGGCCTATAACGAAAGCATATTTTATCGGACAACTCGATGCTGTGTTTTTTTTGACACTTACGGTAATTTCCCTATTAATTCACCTTCCAAATTTAATTCGAAAACGGCCGATTTTTCCGCTGTCGTGATTTTGTCCATCCTAATAAAACGAACACGGGAGCATTTTCAATATCCGTGAAACAATAAATTCGAACACTCCCGTTTTCGCCACGGAGTTCGTGCCGATTAAAGTAAAGTGAATATGTTGCTAGAATCTCGTATAGTATATCGGCGTATGCTATTATTTGTAGGCGCAGAGAAACAACAGGGAATGGTACAATATAATCAGACTGAATTACTATTACTTACAGTCTATAAGGAAAAAAATTGATTCAATTAACTCCGCAGTCCTGTAATTTAATCCTAACTTGATCGCGTTTCGCCGCAGTCGGGAAAAATATATACGGTAGTCCCCCCACGTGGTCGAGTGTCTGCACACGGCCCGCTATTGAATCATTCTTCAGTTTCCAGCGTTCGTATATCAAATATCTTTCTTTAAACCAGCATTCCTTCATTTGAAAACACACATTATTTTAAGTAACAAATTTGAGAGATCTTCAACGTTAATATATTTGTTCGTCGTATATGCTAAACCCCTCGCTGTCCCCCATTTACCTGCCCGACCTGCCCTGTATTATTCGTATGGGAGGCACTTGGGCCGTGTTCAGAGGAGGCACTGGAAGGGAGCAAGTTCAAACTTTGTCGGGTGACGTTCCCGCGGAGATATCAAGTTGTAACGTGTGTGCTGGTGAATTGCATCAGATTTCTTCACAGCAACTGAATTCTTCGTTTCGGGAAAGCAAGATGCGATTTAACCTTTCGGTATGCTGTATGTTATTCGTTATATTTTCAGGTGAAGTGGACAATCAAACGACCATTATTTGACGTCAAAAATGAGCCATCACGAAAAGCCTTTTGGAAGGATGTACATTTAACGTTGATTTTATTTTAGTATTTTGATCAATAAAAATTTCTAAAAATAAAAAATCTGGACTACAATTCTCGAGCATCACTTGTTTGTGCATGACAACGTATCGACAAGCCTGGAAGATCACAAACAATGGTGAAAGGGTTTCCTTTTTTCTTTCAGAACATCCATTCCCCCTCCCTCCCCCTAACAGTCCATACGTCCGTGTTATTATCCACACGACAAGGTGAGGTATTTAACCAGACCCCATGTGGTAAGTATATTTGACCGTAAACAAACCTACAGAATTACGGTGATCGATCTGACTCGTCCTGCATTCTTCATCAGGTTCTCTGATTTTTCTCCCTTCTAATAATACTCAACATACAATACAATATCTAATAGCATGTTCGTGAAAGAGGCCGTATTTTTATTATTATCATTATTAAGGTTCACTGTATAGGAAACAAACTTGAAACGATGTGTTCACATCGCACGACATAATAGTATACCCCCTCAGTGCCCCTCAATTTCCTACTGAAACACCAAGCCTCCACATGAATGGCATTTGCTGCAGTCTCCTTTGATATTTAAATTGTCAATGGCTACATTGTTTTGAGTACCGGGATAGTTTGCTAATGAAGTGTTTAGTTTATTTTTAGCCTGTCCAGCTATTTCCCCATTCAGCACAGCTTGTCCTCCAGAGAAAACCACATAAAATGGAAGAATCCAAAGTCAGGATAGGGGTGACAAGATGTTTCAGTTTCCAGTGGAGAGAATCTGAACAGCATGAAATATATAGTGAAATAGGAGAGTCCACGTGCAGCATGCAAGTTTCACCCAGACTGGAAATGACACTTATTCATATGCAAATGAGATCGTGTGTAATAACATTGAATTGACTGCCTGGGGAATACCTTGTCCCTTCGGAAGCCCAAATTCAGCTCTGGGTGAGGATGCGCGATTCACCAGCAAGAGGCAATTGAAAGGGGTTTCAAATTAACGCTGCAGTATGGGTTTGTGTGTTAATGTGTGGCCCTTGTTCGTCCTGTAAATTTCACAATACCTCATTCAAACTTGTTATATCTTGGCTTTGATTGCATCTATCGTTTAATGAAACATAGACAGGAAATCACACAGTTGACAAACGTCAGTTTTCCCACCAGGGGACACAAACAAATTTTGCGATGTGAAGCGCCGACAACAATCATCTCTGCATGTGCTCTGTTTTGTTCAAATATAGTTATCATAAAGACTTACTCTTTCCAGTTTTGTTAAATATTTTATTGTGAATGAAAATATTTCTTACGAATACCCACAAACTTACCAAAATTCCAGCAATCAAAAATTCTTTGGAATTACACCGCGCATTTTTACACTAAGAATCAAAACATCGCTATCGCCATTCCATTACTCTATATGCTAAACAAATTTGAGAAACATTTAAATGGCATTAGGTAAAGTTTTGGAGATGAGAACATACCAGTATTTAATTAATATTCAGAACGATATCATACTTCGACTTTTACTTTTAGTAAACTGTTACAGTACCGATACCGTAATAGATATTCTCATACTTGAAACAAACCAATCGAAACGTGTATTGCCGACTGACACTCGGTTCTCTTGTACAATCCGCCGTTAATTCAACATTAATTTCGTGTCATAGGTCCGGGATATTTATTCAAGTCCTGGATGGTGTGTGTAAAATCATGCACAGTGAAGACCAAAAAGTCTATGACAGTCCGCTAATCTGTCTAAAACTTCGTGATACAATCCTACACAAATTTGCCGTTGGTTCATTTTCAGGGTTCACAACAACAACGTCGACATACCGAACGACTCGAACATGGAATACTCTAATATGTGTATAGTTTTATATTTCCAGAATATTCATTCAATTCCATGTCAGTTAGGTTTCATAATATAGATCATAGCTAATACTGAACAAAAAGGAAGGAATACGTTCAATGTTTTGGCCTACTTTTACGATGTTATTATGGACGCGAATTTACGGACGTCAGCTCAAAAATCTGCATGATCGTGCTGAACTCGTCACTCGATAAATATGCTCGACTTCCTCGAATAAAATTAGACGCCTTTATCAGGGTAGAGGAGATTTTCTGACATCATACACTGCATTTTATGGAAACTGATGAGATATCAAAGTTAATACACGGTAATAAATACGATCACTACGACCACGGCGAAGCGGTCCGCCATTTTGGATTCTCCGTGAAAGTCGGCGCGACATTTAATTCGAACACTCGCGTTTTTCTAGAATTCGCTCAACAAATAATTCGAAAGTAGCCAATTTTTGGAGTGCTGAGTTTCATCACTACATCGCGAATTAATAGGGAAATTACCGTACACAAAAACCCCTGCATATTAAAATCAGAGGATGGCAAATATCAACATTGTCCATTGAGTCATCTCCAGATAAGCAGTCCATTCCCACAGGCTAGAAACGGGGAAACATCATTGCTAACAAAATCTCCCAGGCCAGGGAAGGCAACCATCAGATGCTGGCGGCATGGTCAATGCCCCAACCGAATGCACATGTCCGTCTCAAACCCCGATACTGGTCATTTTAACCAAATTTTGGAAACCCTATCACTCACATTACGCGACAGCAAATAATCCCCAGGTCCTTGATAAGGAACACACTGAGGTAACTTGTGAACGCGATGTATGAGTAAACCAATATATGAGTCACCTAAAGGTGTATCCACTACATATATCTGCCTAAAACCCGGCAACCATCAACAACAGAGCTAGATGTTATGGCAGTAAAATAGTTCTCCAAAATATTCCTACTCTCAGGCCAATTAATCTTGGTCATTAATCCCATAGCTGCCCTCTATAACCCAGTGTGGGTGTATTGAGTAAGCAACCTGTTTACTTGCTTGAGAGAGATACCAGATAACATACTGACCACAAGTGCAAACTAGCATTATCAGACAAGGTACATAGAAACATGTCCTTGTACTGACCATTCCTACCTCTCCCTGTTCACGATTATGTAACCTGTCAATTTACCCATGTTACATATACAAAAAGACGCCCTCAGAACCATAACAGGTGTTAATTACCAGAAGTGTTAGTCCAGAAACGCTGAATATTGAAGCAGGATTTGAACAACTTGTACGAAGACGCCAAATTCAGACTCGTGATGTTCTACCTTATTGCCAATGGCATGACGAATCTGCATTTGTTGAAACACCACCCCGCACCCGTTTTCATTCATAATCCTTATAACGCGCACAATGCGAAGCAGTTCACATCATATAGATGTCGAACAGAATTATTTTGAGGATCTTTTTTTCCGACCACACTCTGTGAATGGAATGCTCTGCCTGAACTGGTTCCAAGCGCACCTACAATTTCTGCATTCAAACAAAAATTACAGAATATGCATAAAATTTCCACTCCACGGCCATGGTATTACGTATGTCCGAGGAAAGAGAATATTCAACTAAGTCATCTCGGGAATGGACGTAGCAATCTGAAGAGACATTTATTTAATAATTTTCTTCCAGATACTACAAAATGTAACTGTGGGTATCATGATCATTTCTATTTTCATTGCCCAAAATTTCATGTAACCCAAGGACTCCATAGGACCACTAATTTACTTCATTCATGGAGAGTTCTTGGTGCATATTAGCCAAGAAATCAAGATGATGGAAGAAAGAGACCAATGATTTTGATCATGAATAGGTAAGTACAGTTACATCTGCACATTGTACACTTGTACTATTCTTTTACAGGTAAGTCTGTCTGGCCTGGTCCATATCATTCGGTGTACCCTGGATTTCAGACTCGTTGGCTTAGAATATATTAAAGGTTAATGTAGTTCCGAATAATTATCCATCTTTTGATATTTAGTGCCACATTTTGCAAGTTGTAAGGCGAGTGATCTGTGAGATATCTGTAGTCCCATTCTCAGAACTTTCATGTCATGGACTACAGGGATGTTGTTGAATAATAATGCGAAATTTCTGTTCCCCATGAGGGGGTATATGTAGTAGTAGTTGCTTGAGTGTTCAAGCTGTATGAACACTGATGTGCAAGGATTCTCTTTTTGCTATTCATTAATGATCTGCCTAGCAATATTATAAACAACATCCGTTTATTTGCTGATGACACCCACCTATATATAATTTCAGACAACCTAAACAGCCAGATTACGTCCATCAACCAGGATTCAATATTCAATATTATTACACCCGGAAAGGGGCATAACTCGATAAAATAAGAGCGGAGACAATTTTTTGTGCCCATCTAGAAAACAACTAAGTTTCCAAAATTTAGTAGATGTACCAAACGCGGATCTGCAGATATAACGTGTACAATCAACTATATATTACAGAATAATCAGAGATTATCAGATTCGAAAAGGGGCATAACTCCATAAGATATGGGCCAAGAGGACTAATGTTTTGTAGGTATTTAGAATACAACTATATAAAACAGTTCCATCATAATTTGCAAGCTGTACCAAGCACAGTTAATAAGGTCTAACTGGTTACATGTACAGTCCAGCATGTATCACAAAATTGAAAATTATAGCACCTGAAAGGACCGTAACTCTGTAAAATAAGGACTGAGGCGACTAATTTTCTGTTGGCTTGTAGAATACAACTATATAAATATAGACACGTTTTATATGGACATCCGGTGTACCATGGACTTCAGACTTTTTGGCTTAGGATATATTAAAGGTTAATGTAGTTTTGAATAATTGTCGCTCTTTTGATTTCAGTGCCGTATTTTGCAAGTTGTGAGGCCAGTGATCTGTGATATATCTGTAGCCCCATTCTTAGTTCATGTCATGGACTACAGAGATGTTGAATAATAATGCCAAATTTCTGTTCACCATGAAGCGGGGTATATATATTTTTGGCTGGATCGCCACCGCGTAGTGGTGTCAACCAGACTATGCTGCCACTCACGAAATATCTGAAAATGTGTACGTGCACTATAATGCAATGACCCTAACTTGACCTGTAACAATCCGCCAGTGATTTTCACTTTGTGTTTGTCATATATCAGGGTATCAACCAGAAAGTGAAGAAAAAAACCCAGTCGTAATCGTTTCATGTTAACTAGAAATAAAACGAAATCTGAATTTGAGTATTTCATATTCATTTCTTGGCCCTGGCATTGCTTGTATCCGTGGACTATTTTTTGTTCTTTGCATTGTCTGGTTCCGCGCAATCGGCTCAAACCCGGTTCTCACCCTTACTGCTTTGAGGTGTACTTGAGGTGTAGTTGAGGTGTACCTGTGAGGTGAGCCCTCAGATATTATGAGGTGTATTTGAGTAGTAGATGAGGTGTAGTTGAGGAATAGATGAGATGTAGTTGAGGAGTATCGAAATATGCAAATTAGCACCACCTCAGTGAGGTGTATCCCTCAATGAGGTGTACCCCTCAGGTGAGGTACTAGCTGAGGTGTACTTGAGGCATATCCAATTTTGAAAAATATATTCATACCTCCATTGAAAATAGGTACCAAGCATATTTGTATTCTCATTTTTTAGTGAACACCGCTCAGTAGATTGATCCCCATCCCCCTCCTACAATAAATTTTCTGCAGCATTTTTCGCTACAAAGCCTACTACTAACATATGAGCAGCTTGAAAGTAGGGGAAGGTGACCGTGTATGTCGGAAAATGGTAGCACCACACTTATAAAGGAGCTTTAACATTGGCTCACAAGTACTCCAATTGCCACACAGAGTATTCCAATGCAAAAGCATACAAGGGACCAATGTATTTGGGAAGTGACAGTGAACATATCCATTTTGGAAATATATCTGGAAGGTTGACAACATATCCACAGGTGCCAAAGTTTGCATGAGATTAACAATAGTTTCTCTGTAAATTATATAACAGTGCCCATTAACTAATTGCTATGATAATTTGAAGTGAAGAATGTTACAGCAGGTTTTAGTTTGATGTATTAGTGTCCTGGTGTCAAAATAATAAGAAAAATTGAGTTTACATAACACTTTTCATGTTGTTTAGAAGTTCAGGAGGTGTACATAGGTAATTTGAAAGTGAGGTACATGTTTTTTTGACAAAGTCAATGAGGTGTACTTGAGGTGTGTAGGTAATTTAAAGTAACATTCATGCCAGAATGATCCAGCATAGACATGTAGAGAGAAAATTAAATTTAATGCCATGTTCAGCAATATTTTGTCTATTTAGCGAGTATGAATAAAACATTGTGCTGGAAATTATTTACAATAAGTATTACAATATTATGCTCAATTTCATGACAAACCTTTCCACCAAGTCCACCAGATATCTTGGGTGTAGGTGGATAACTGTATCTTGTGTTCATGCCAAGCTTGTTATGGTGGAGTGTAGGAAATATACTTGAGGTGTAGGTAAATTATGAGGTGTAAGTACATACTTGTATACTTTTGTACATGCATATTTTAGCAAAGTCCATGAGGTGTAGGTAAATTACAAGTATATATTTTGACAAAGTTCATGAGGTATCACTCACTGTTAATTATTAATTGAACAAGGGCTGTACTTATTTCAAACTGTCAGACTGAATTGGTGTATGTTGCAATAGAATATTAGACTAAGGCAGGAACATCCAACTGAGACATCAGAGATTATCAGATTCGAAAAGGGGCATAACTCCATAATATATAAGCCAAGAGGACTAATTTTTTGTGGGTATTTAGAATACAACTAGATAAAACAGTTCCATCATAATTTGCAAGCTGTACCAAGCACAGTTAATAAGATATAACTGGTTACATGTACAGTCCAGCATGTATCACAAAGTTGAAAATTATAGCACCTGAAAGGACCGTAACTCTGTAAAATAAGGACTGAGGCGACTAATTTTCTGTTGGCTTGTAGAATACAATTATATAAATATGGACATGTTTGATATGGACATCCGGTGTACCATATATTAAAGGTTAACGTAGTTCCGAATAATTGTCGCTCTTTTGATTTCAGTGCTGTATTTTGCAAGTTGTAAGGCCAGTGATCTGTGATATGTCTGTAGCCCCATTCTTAGTTCATATATTTTTTATATGTAGTAGTTATTGCTTGAGCCTGCGGTGTTCAAGCTGTATGAACACCGACGTGCAAGGACGTGTGTGTTTATACAGCTTGAATCCCAATGTTGAAATGTGGGAACTGAATTATACAATGGCTCTGTCAGTTCTTGCGAGGTAGTTTCTAGTGAATCACATGGTTTGCAATATTCACTGTTGATTTTTACTAAACAGATTATTATAAACATTTCTAAACTTTTTTCAATCTGTAAGGACCAGTTAGCAAAATGTCAGTTTTGACGAAAAGTATCTTTTAAAGGTAAGATAATGATTTCCAACCTTTCAAATCCTGGATAAAACAAGTACGGATCAAGCATGGAGTTTCAAAACTGAATTGCCAAAATTCTAAAATCTTAGCAGTGTCGCTGCCTGTGAATTGGATATGAAGATCTTGGAATATTTTAAGAGGTTTATCCATTGTTGTTCCCAGCTGAAGGAGTAGACTTGCTCAGCGGCAATATTGGATTGGCCTAATTTCCTAAAAAATATTCTCCTTGCAAATGGCTGAACCAAATTTGTTTGGAAATTGACACTGGTCCAAGTCCAAGGCAATTAGATTAATTGGTATGTGAATTTTAAAGTGCTGCCACGGACCAATCAAAATTGCATCGTTCTCATCACACAGATTTTGACGGAGAAAATGGTGACATATGCTGGATAGTACACTTGTTAAATTTAAACGGATTAGCCGTATTCTGTAGTGGTGTGCGATACAATATATGTAGCCAGTTTTTACGTTCAAATCAGTTGTGACTTGACCTATTGTTGGGTCATTTGAAATGTAGTTCATTTCTACACAAGATAAGTTATCAACCAATCGGAACACTTAACCAAGGTGCACAAATATGCAATCTTAATGATCATCCAATGAACTTTTGACATGACAGCAATGGAGACTTGAGTTCAGGAATGGTTAGGCCTCCTAAAACAACCACAGATCTTGTATCGGATTCAGTCAGCGACATTTTTAATTGTAGTATTTTGCCAACGCTGAACATACAATATATATTGGGAAGAAGTCGATATTATTATCAGGAAAATAATCTATAGATTGAACGGGATGCACACACAAACATGAGGGTGAGACTCGCAAAGCCCCTCGGCTTCCCCCAAGCAATTGAGAAATATGCTGAGAATGTGCAACATATTATGGCTATATTTACAAATCATTCAGAATTTTCCTTTTTAGAGCATTTCATTAATTAATAAGGCCCAAGGCGAATATATTTTTTTTGCTTCTACAAGTAGATAAATAATTTGTTAGCTGAACCGAACAGTTCTTCAGATAGAACTGGTTAACAGATTCAAGCATATTCAATATTATTACACCCGGAAAGGGGCATAACTCGATAAAATAAGAGCCGAGACAATTTTTTGTACACATCTAGAAAACAACTAAGTTTCCAAAATTTAGTAGATGTACGAACGCGGATCTGCAGATATAACTTGTACAATTAACTATATATTACAGAATAATCAGAGATTATCAGATTCAAAAAGGGGCATAACTCCATAATATATAAGCCAAGAGGACTAATTTTTTGTGGGTATTTAGAATATAACTAGATAAAACAATTCCATCATAATTTGCAAGCTGTACCAAGCACAGCTAATAAGATCTAACTGGTTACCTGTACAGTCCAGCATGTATCACAAAATTGAAAATTATAGCACCTGAAAGGACCGTAACTCTGTAAAATAAGGACTGAGGCGACTAATTTTCTGTTGGCTTGTAGAATACAATTATATAAATATGGACATGTTTGATATGGACATCCGGTGTACCATATATTAAAGGTTAACGTAGTTCCGAATAATTGTCGCTCTTTTGATTTCAGTGCTGTATTTTGCAAGTTGTAAGGCCAGTGATCTGTGATATGTCTGTAGCCCCATTCTTAGTTCATATATTTTTTATATGTAGTAGTTATTGCTTGAGCCTGCGGTGTTCAAGCTGTATGAACACCGACGTGCAAGGACGTGTGTGTTTATACAGCTTGAATCCCAATGTTGAAATGTGGGAACTGAATTATACAATGGCTCTGTCAGTTCTTGCGAGGTAGTTTCTAGTGAATCACATGGTTTGCAATATTCACTGTTGATTTTTACTAAACAGATTATTATAAACATTTCTAAACTTTTTTCAATCTGTAAGGACCAGTTAGCAAAATGTCAGTTTTGACGAAAAGTATCTTTTAAAGGTAAGATAATGATTTCCAACCTTTCAAATCCTGGATAAAACAAGTACGGATCAAGCATGGAGTTTCAAAACTGAATTGCCAAAATTCTAAAATCTTAGCAGTGTCGCTGCCTGTGAATTGGATATGAAGATCTTGGAATATTTTAAGAGGTTTATCCATTGTTGTTCCCAGCTGAAGGAGTAGACTTGCTCAGCGGCAATATTGGATTGGCCTAATTTCCTAAAAAATATTCTCCTTGCAAATGGCTGAACCAAATTTGTTTGGAAATTGACACTGGTCCAAGTCCAAGGCAATTAGATTAATTGGTATGTGAATTTTAAAGTGCTGCCACGGACCAATCAAAATTGCATCGTTCTCATCACACAGATTTTGACGGAGAAAATGGTGACATATGCTGGATAGTACACTTGTTAAATTTAAACGGATTAGCCGTATTCTGTAGTGGTGTGCGATACAATATATGTAGCCAGTTTTTACGTTCAAATCAGTTGTGACTTGACCTATTGTTGGGTCATTTGAAATGTAGTTCATTTCTACACAAGATAAGTTATCAACCAATCGGAACACTTAACAAAGGTGCACAAATATGCAATCTTAATGATCATCCAATGAACTTTTGACATGACAGCAATGGAGACTTGAGTTCAGGAATGGTTAGGCCTCCTAAAACAACCACAGATCTTGTATCGGATTCAGTCAGCGACATTTTTAATTGTAGTATTTTGCCAACGCTGAACATACAATATATATTGGGAAGAAGTCGATATTATTATCAGGAAAATAATCTATAGATTGAACGGGATGCACACACAAACATGAGGGTGAGACTCGCAAAGCCCCTCGGCTTCCCCCAAGCAATTGAGAAATATGCTGAGAATGTGCAACATATTATGGCTATATTTACAAATCATTCAGAATTTTCCTTTTTAGAGCATTTCATTAATTAATAAGGCCCAAGGCGAATATATTTTTTTTGCTTCTACAAGTAGATAAATAATTTGTTAGCTGAACTGAACAGTTCTTCAGATAGAACTGGTTAACAGATTCAAGCATATTCAATATTATTACACCCGGAAAGGGGCATAACTCGATAAAATAAGAGCCGAGACAATTTTTTGTACACATCTAGAAAACAACTAAGTTTCCAAAATTTAGTAGATGTACGAACGCGGATCTGCAGATATAACTTGTACAATTAACTATATATTACAGAATAATCAGAGATTATCAGATTCAAAAAGGGGCATAACTCCATAATATATAAGCCAAGAGGACTAATTTTTTGTGGGTATTTAGAATATAACTAGATAAAACAATTCCATCATAATTTGCAAGCTGTACCAAGCACAGCTAATAAGATCTAACTGGTTACCTGTACAGTCCAGCATGTATCACAAAATTGAAAATTATAGCACCTGAAAGGACCGTAACTCTGTAAAATAAGGACTGAGGCGACTAATTTTCTGTTGGCTTGTAGAATACAATTATATAAATATGGACATGTTTGATATGGACATCCGGTGTACCATATATTAAAGGTTAACGTAGTTCCGAATAATTGTCGCTCTTTTGATTTCAGTGCTGTATTTTGCAAGTTGTAAGGCCACCCTACCCGAAATAAATGGAGGGATTGCATGCGGATTGCATGCAGATCGCATGCGGATCGCCTTCCGCATGCATTCCCTATGCCATCCATGCCATCTATGTGATCATTAAGCGCTCTATGCGCTCATTTTGCAATCATGATGCTATCCAATCAGTCATTCTTGACAGGATGAAGCGCTCCAAGCGCTCATTTTGCCATCATTATGCTATCCAACCGATCACTTTTGCCCAAATGTGTTAACCATGCAATCATTTATGTGATCTGAGTGATCATTTTCTTATGGTCAAGCGATCCTTCCATCTTCTTTTCAAAGTCCAAGTGATCAGACGAAAAACTTTCTAAGTCCAAGCAATCCAAAATGATCGCTTAAATGATCGCTTGGTGTCGGTCTCCAGACCAACAGATGGTTTTGATTTTATAGACCATTAATCACCTATCTCCATGGAAACCCCGCCAAATTTAAAGGCGGATACTATCATATGACCAGATTTCAAATTTTAACCACCACCACCATGCAGTAGCTGTATTTTCTTTAGCTGCAGTTTTGGATATTTCACATTGGATATAACCTAAAATGCTCAACCAGAATTGAAGAACACAACATGATATACTGGTGTGAAGTTTTTAGCTGGCAGTAACATGGAAAGAGAAGTTATTTGTAGTGAATTCTTTGATGTGAGGAATACACAATTTGCACAGTTCTTGGTCCCGACAGGGTCACTCCACTCCAGTGACAATGGATCACAGTGTATTTCCACATAAATCTACTAAGATATTAAGATTTGATGGTAAGTCTGTCATTCTGTGAAGTACTCACAAGCTTGAAGGTCACTCTACAGTTTGAAGAATTGCCATTATACACTTTGGATACATTCTGAATATATTTTAATTTTAGCATGTATGTATAATTTAAGTATTTCCACTTGTATTTACAATGTATTAATGAATTCATTAATGGTCGGTTTCAGGTCATTGATAAAGTTACATGTTTATGAAATGTTTATGTTGGACCAATTTTGCTCTTCAGAAGGTTTGAACTGTACTGTATAGCACAATTCATTCAACCTCTACATGTACATCTGTAGCTTACAATGTACTTTACATTTGCCCATTTAAAATGTCAGTCATTTGATTTATGTGACTCCTAGTGTACAAGAGCTTTTGAATGCATGCGTGCGGAATGCATGCGGAATGCGTTCATGCTGATCATTCAATTATTAATGCCATGCGATCATTATGGCTTCCACATGCATTCAAGATGAGGAGCGCTTCTGATCATTATGCCTTCCACACTTGGAAGGCATAATGATCGCATAATATGTACAGCAACTTGAAACAAGCGATCACTCGAGTGCATAATCATGAAGGTTCCAATTTAATGCATGCGGAATGCATGCGGATTGCAATCACACATAAGCTGTAGGAATGCATTCCGCATGCATTCCGAGCGCTAACTTTTTCGGGTAGGGCAGTGATCTGTGATATGTCTGTAGCCCCATTCTTAGTTCATATATTTTTTATATGTAGTAGTTATTGCTTGAGCCTGCGGTGTTCAAGCTGTATGAACACCGACGTGCAAGGACGTGTGTGTTTATACAGCTTGAATCCCAATGTTGAAATGTGGGAACTGAATTATACAATGGCTCTGTCAGTTCTTGCGAGGTAGTTTCTAGTGAATCACATGGTTTGCAATATTCACTGTTGATTTTTACTAAACAGATTATTATAAACATTTCTAAACTTTTTTCAATCTGTAAGGACCAGTTAGCAAAATGTCAGTTTTGACGAAAAGTATCTTTTAAAGATAAGATAATGATTTCCAACCTTTCAAATCCTGGATAAAACAAGTACGGATCAAGCATGGAGTTTCAAAACTGAATTGCCAAAATTCTAAAATCTTAGTGTCGCTGCCTGTGAATTGGATATGAAGATCTTGGAATATTTTAAGAGGTTTATCCATTGTTGTTCCCAGCTGAAGGAGTAGACTTGCTCAGCGGCAATATTGGATTGGCCTAATTTCCTAAAAAATATTCTCCTTGCAAATGGCTGAACCAAATTTGTTTGAAAATTGACACTGGTCCAAGTCCAAGGCAATTAGATTAATTGGTATGTGAATTTTAAAGTGCTGCCACGGACCAATCAAAATTGCATCGTTCTCATCACACAGATTTTGACGGAGAAAATGGTGACATATGCTGGATAGTACACTTGTTAAATTTAAACGGATTAGCCGTATTCTGTAGTGGTGTGCGATACAATATATGTAGCCAGTTTTTACGTTCAAATCAGTTGTGACTTGACCTATTTTTGGGTCATTTGAAATGTAGTTCATTTCTACACAAGATAAGTTATCAACCAATCGGAACACTTAACAAAGGTGCACAAATATGCAATCTTAATGATCATCCAATGAACTTTTGACATGACAGCAATGGAGACTTGAGTTCAGGAATGGTTAGGCCTCCTAAAACAACCACAGATCTTGTATCGGATTCAGTCAGCGACATTTTTAATTGTAGTATTTTGCCAACGCTGAACATACAATATATATTGGGAAGAAGTCGATATTATTATCAGGAAAATAATCTATAGATTGAACGGGATGCACACACAAACATGAGGGTGAGACTCGCAAAGCCCCTCGGCTTCCCCCAAGCAATTGAGAAATATGCTGAGAATGTGCAACATATTATGGCTATATTTACAAATCATTCAGAATTTTCCTTTTTAGAGCATTTCATTAATTAATAAGGCCCAAGGCGAATATATTTTTTTGCTTCTACAAGTAGATAAATAATTTGTTAGCTGAACCGAACAGTTCTTCAGATAGAACTGGTTAACAGATTCAAGCATATTCAATATTATTACACCCGGAAAGGGGCATAACTCGATAAAATAAGAGCCGAGACAATTTTTTGTACACATCTAGAAAACAACTAAGTTTCCAAAATTTAGTAGATGTACGAACGCGGATCTGCAGATATAACTTGTACAATTAACTATATATTACAGAATAATCAGAGATTATCAGATTCAAAAAGGGGCATAACTCCATAATATATAAGCCAAGAGGACTAATTTTTTGTGGGTATTTAGAATATAACTAGATAAAACAATTCCATCATAATTTGCAAGCTGTACCAAGCACAGCTAATAAGATCTAACTGGTTACCTGTACAGTCCAGCATGTATCACAAAATTGAAAATTATAGCACCTGAAAGGACCGTAACTCTGTAAAATAAGGACTGAGGCGACTAATTTTCTGTTCGCTTGTAGAATACAATTATATAAATATGGACATGTTTGATATGGACATCCGGTGTACCATATATTAAAGGTTAACGTAGTTCCGAATAATTGTCGCTCTTTTGATTTCAGTGCTGTATTTTGCAAGTTGTAAGGCCAGTGATCTGTGATATGTCTGTAGCCCCATTCTTAGTTCATATATTTTTTATATGTAGTAGTTATTGCTTGAGCCTGCGGTGTTCAAGCTGAATGAACACCGACGTGCAAGGACGTGTGTGTTTATACAGCTTGAATCCCAATGTTGAAATGTGGGAACTGAATTATACAATGGCTCTGTCAGTTCTTGCGAGGTAGTTTCTAGTGAATCACATGGTTTGCAATATTCACTGTTGATTTTTGCTAAACAGATTATTATAAACATTTCTAAACTTTTTTCAATCTGTAAGGACCAGTTAGCAAAATGTCAGTTTTGACGAAAAGTATCTTTTAAAGGTAAGATAATGATTTCCAACCTTTCAAATCCTGGATAAAACAAGTACGGATCAAGCATGGAGTTTCAAAACTGAATTGCCAAAATTCTAAAATCTTAGCAGTGTCGCTGCCTGTGAATTGGATATGAAGATCTTGGAATATTTTAAGAGGTTTATCCATTGTTGTTCCCAGCTGAAGGAGTAGACTTGCTCAGCGGCAATGTTGGATTGGCCTAATTTCCTAAAAAATATTCTCCTTGCAAATGGCTGAACCAAATTTGTTTGGAAATTGACACTGGTCCAAGTCCAAGGCAATTAGATTAATTGGTATGTGAATTTTAAAGTGCTGCCACGGACCAATCAAAATTGCATCGTTCTCATCACACAGATTTTGACGGAGAAAATGGTGACATATGCTGGATAGTACACTTAAATTTAAACGGATTAGCCGTATTCTGTAGTGGTGTGCGATACAATATATGTAGCCAGTTTTTACGTTCAAATCAGTTGTGACTTGACCTATTGTTGGGTCATTTGAAATGTAGTTCATTTCTACACAAGATAAGTTATCAACCAATCGGAACACTTAACAAAGGTGCACAAATATGCAATCTTAATGATCATCCAATGAACTTTTGACATGACAGCAATGGAGACTTGAGTTCAGGAATGGTTAGGCCTCCTAAAACAACCACAGATCTTGTATCGGATTCAGTCAGCGACATTTTTAATTGTAGTATTTTGCCAACGCTGAACATACAATATATATTGGGAAGAAGTCGATATTATTATCAGGAAAATAATCTATAGATTGAACGGGATGCACACACAAACATGAGGGTGAGACTCGCAAAGCCCCTCGGCTTCCCCCAAGTAATTGAGAAATATGCTGAGAATGTGCAACATATTATGGCTATATTTACAAATCATTCAGAATTTTCCTTTTTAGAGCATTTCATTAATTAATAAGGCCCAAGGCGAATATATTTTTTTTGCTTCTACAAGTAGATAAATAATTTGTTAGCTGAACCGAACAGTTCTTCAGATAGAACTGGTTAACAGATTCAAGCATATTCAATATTATTACACCCGGAAAGGGGCATAACTCGATAAAATAAGAGCCGAGACAATTTTTTGTACACATCTAGAAAACAACTAAGTTTCCAAAATTTAGTAGATGTACGAACGCGGATCTGCAGATATAACTTGTACAATTAACTATATATTACAGAATAATCAGAGATTATCAGATTCAAAAAGGGGCATAACTCCATAATATATAAGCCAAGAGGACTAATTTTTTGTGGGTATTTAGAATATAACTAGATAAAACAATTCCATCATAATTTGCAAGCTGTACCAAGCACAGCTAATAAGATCTAACTGGTTACCTGTACAGTCCAGCATGTATCACAAAATTGAAAATTA